>JAOVYW010062343.1:0-22086 GCA_025775045.1 Hiodon tergisus
TGAACTAAAGTCTGTAATGTAACAAAATAGGTAAAAAGCCAAGGGGGGTGAATACTTTTGCAAGGCACTGTAGGTGTCTTAGCAGCTCCTCAAAGCCCCCTCACACAGAGAAACAGATAAACACAGTCCTTATTTGGTATGGCTGAGAACTCCCAATTAGTGGAGTTACCTCTCCTGCACTCCCGCCAACTGATGTCTTCCCTCATCATTGCTCTTTCAGCCCCTCAATCTTAGCTTCTCATTTTGTGAACCCCACCCTGTTCAGCTTCCAAAAGCTAAACACTCACAGGTAAACTCAATCAGCCACATTGTCCCCCAGGTGAATCTTTATGATTAGACTCGGAAGGAGACAATGTACAGAAGAAATTCCATAGCAACATGTATCACCATGGTTACAGTCAGAGAGCTCTCTGAAGAGAGAATGCAAATGTAAATTGAAATGCAATAGCTAAAGACCTCCATAGCAAATCAGGAGGAAAACTGTCAAAAAGGATCTGACATCGTATGTACATGAAATTTGAGGAAGAATTGCAAAAAGCCTCTTCTCGGTGCAAACTACAAAAAAGAGATCGCTAGAAAATGTAAGTGTCGTTTAATTTTGATCAGGATATATATTGACAAATTTACAATTCATGATAGTTCTTAAAATGGTATTTAAATTACTTAAATATTTAGAATTTAAAAATGGATGGTTCAGTGATCTATAGAAAATTTCCCTGTTCATGTGGAGTACACTATTCTGCAATGCTGCGCAGTGACACAGTAGTGTTGACACATCGTTTGTTGAAAGTTTGGTATTGAGGGCAGAGTCACAGGGGAAAGACGTGTGTGCATTCTTGTAATGTATGAATTAACTGTAATCTGTCTGAAACCAGACTGTTTCTTCAAACAAATAAACCATGTTGGAGTCTTCACGTTTATTTTTGGGTATTTAAATAATCAATTATTTGCAACGATGCACAGAATTGGAAATAGCATGTGATTTCTACAAAGCTCAATTGTTTCCTGCTTTATACATTTGTCTCTCTCACGCAAGTGCATGAATTACATTTTCATTAAAGCATATTACAGCAGTGGGTCAAGAGTATACTTGGGCCGTATGCAGAACAGTAAATTCTGCAGTCGGGTTTGTGGCATTTACAACTGAAGAGGTAACAGAGAGTTGCCATTGTGTGGGCTCTCGCCAAAGATATTCTACATGAAAGTGCAGAACCAACAGCGCTGAATTTACTGTGAAAATCTGGATGAGGATTTCTAAATACACAATGCCTCATTAAAAGAAATAAATAAAACATCAACTGGAGATAAATAAAAAAACAACAACAGTGGAAGAGAGCTTCCAGTCAACATCAGGCAGCACTATTTTTAGCCCTCTCCATTAGTGCAGCGTGGGCACACTCTTAGTGGTAATTGTGACCAAAGTCAGGCACACCTCGGAGGCTCGACGAAAACTCAGCGCAGTTCCAAACACACAGCGTGAAATGGCTACGAGGCTGGACGCCTGACCTTCAGTGTGCAGTGTGACGATCCTGAGCTCTGACAGAAATCCCCTGGTGGATCTCAAACATGGATCAGCAGAAAGTCACAAAACCATAGCAGTTCAAGCATTTACCAAATGGGCATAATGTGCATCATTGCATATCACATTAACAAAGTTGTGCCTTTCCTTTAATATGCTGACTGTGTGAAATGAAATGTAACCTACAATTTCAAAATCAACGTGACGTTAGTATGTATGGATATGGCAGGATAGGCTTTAGGATTTAGATTCAAAGTAATTCTTTAGGGAGAAGCTGTCAGGTTAAAATAGAATTAAAACAGGATATCATTCAAATTTACTGCTTAATTCAAAGGGTTACTGTAAGAATTATTTTGCATAAGTAATATACCAATAATAAAGACGTATGCCATGTGAGATTAACATATGGTAAACACAGTATTTGATATTTGAAATTAGGGTAATCTATCTCTATTATTCATCTGATCCTTTGATTTATAAAAACCCGTGTGCATGTTAATCATTGCAGTGGCATTGTGAAAAACAATGCTTTAGAGGCAGCTAAATACAGTCACTTGATTATTGTGTTGTGATCCTTAAGCCTCGCTGAGAGGCTGGGCCTTTTAGTTGGACAATAACTTCACTGCCTTTGGGAGACTTGAGTTTAGGCCTTGATGAGTCCGGAAGAACCAATCATTGATGATGAATGGTCAGGTAAATTATACGCAGGTCAGTATCTGTTGCTGCAGTATCCATCATTATCAGGGTGCCAGTCTGTGTGGAGTTTGCAAGTTCTCCCCGTGTCCGTGTGGGTCGCCTCTGGTTTCCTCCCATCGTCCAAAGACTTGGGGGTTAGGTTAATTAGCCATGCTAAATTGCCCTGTAGGTGTGGGTGTGTGCGTCCCGTCCTGGGTGTATCCCTCCCGGGTGCCCTATGCCTGCTGGGATCGCTCCAGTGTCTCTGCTACCCTCACCAGGATAAGTGGTTTTGAAAATGGATGGATGGTACTCTCTTTTTTATTTCAAAATTGGCAGATGTTTAATGTTACTATCGTAAAGATAAATATGATCAACCTTTTCACTGGGTATTCAACAGCTTTGTGAAGTGAACATTAAGTACAAGATTCTTACATACAAATACGCTCCGCAAAATGCACACTGGAAACCGACAGAGGTTTGTGGAACTTCCTGCATAGCAAATATGCAGCATGGTAACTATGAATATAAACGTGTTCTACCTATACAATAACAACATGTTGTGTCGGTTTGGTTTGTTTGTATAGGCTTTTGTTGATCATACTAATAGCCTGAAGAAAATATAACCATATCAGTATGTGCCTTTGTTACTTAATTCAGTGCCTTAAGTCAGTTGTCTCAGGCAACTGTTCGGATAGGCTAGTTTGCAATGTATCCTAATTTTGCTGATGTTTCCAAGAGGTATTGTTCTATGGATTTTTGTGCCTTGGGCATAATAAGGGAAGTGCAGTGGAGTTCACTGAGCAGGAGTCCACGACAGACGCTGATATGACCCTTCAAGTCATATTAAGACTATGATTAGTCCCCTATGTGGAAGAATAAAGTCTTTAGCGCAGTGAGCTAATCATATTTCTTCTTTGCGCCGGTTGTCATTCTTGAGAACATCGTCTTGAGTCCCAGTCTATTCACACATGTTTATTTATATATATATACACACACACACACACACACACACACACACACACACACACACACACACACACACACACACACACACACACACACATTTATACATACAGACAAATTCAAGCAAATATTAGTAGTAAAAAATGAGAATCAGTACTACAACAAGGGTTAAGTACAATTATGCTAAAGATGGACATGGTTTTCCACAATGTATAATATCCTGTTTTTTCGTCCGCAAAAACTGGCATGAGCTAGGGCATGGGTAATTACTAGTTCAAATAACATGTCCAATTATACAATTAAGAGGTGAGGTGGAGCAAATACCAGCAGACACCATAACTATCGAGAACCAGGGTGGCAGATCCCAGAGCTCGGGGGCAGGGAAGCGCCTAAAATCTTTTCCAGACAATTAATTATAATTGCTACGTAATGAGTTTTTCTTGGTTTGAAGAATTATTTTAATTTCCACATAGAGGAGCAAATGTACAGTGCCGATTGGTGAGTGGTTGGTAGTTTCTGGGTTTTTAGTTTTGTTGGTGGTCCTAGCCTGATTTCCCCAGTGGACTATCCCCTTTTAATCTCATTCTATGTGAGTGAATACTGGAGCTGTGGTTGGGGGGAGAATAAACAGTGCATTGTTTAAATATCTGTCTCAGTTGAGGTGCAAAACTTTTTAAAATTGTCTATCATTATTTTTGGCAAGAACCTTTTCTAATTGCACTTCATTTAGCACTATCCTCTTGTGGTTTGTGATCTAAGACTATGCTTATGGTCTGAGCCTCTTAGCGTGGATGTGCCGTGACATAATTTCTGGAATAATCTGACATCGCAATTCTTTCTTTATACAACATTTTGGGTCCAAGTAAAACAGATCATTAAAACATATGATTATATGCTTGTTTTCACCATTAGGGCTTTGGTAAATTTGAATTTCTGCTATGTCGGACCCTGAATGAAACGAATGGAGCACCTACTGCTTATGGGAACATTATGCAGCTTAGGTTACCTTTGGCAATACCTTAATTGCTGCCGATTTTGGTCACTGCATTCCATGGGCTGCCTCTTTCTATCTTTCCCTGAACTAAATGTGGGCAAGATGGCAGTTTCACAGCTAATTTTCTGCCATGTAGTCTCTGGGGGCTAAAATGCCAGCCTTCGTTTGAAACTGACATTGATAGACCATGGCTTCCATAGTATCAGGCATATAATTCTCAGCCAAACGGGGAGCTTTTAGACTTCCAAACAACTAATTTCCAAACAATTATATTTTGTTATGGATGAGGTTGTTTAGTGCTTGAGGCGTTAAACTGTGAGCGGAAGAAGAAAAAAAACATACACTGATTATATATATATATATATATATATATATATAGTGGTACAACTGCGGGTAGAAAATCTGTGTCCTGTCCCTTTAAGACCAATGAGCCTGACATTCCGCGCCTGAATGCTGATTGCCAACAGTCTTCAGCTGAGCAATTGGTACAGCTGGAGGCAGCTACAGAATTATATATATATATTATAGCTACATATTTTGTCTTCTACAAAAATATCACCTCTGGAAGCAGTTTTAAAAATGTTTCCCCTTCGAATTCAAAGCTTTTTCTGGAGAGAAAAATGTATAAGGAAAAGAGTAAACATCCTCTGTGAAAGAACAGCCGGTGCCCAAGGAGGATGAATCAGAAAGTAATTCAAATGACATTTCTGAGGGGGGACAGGTGCAAAGGAATTTCACAGTGGAGGAGGAATTTCAAGAGAATAATCAACAATTACTGAACTGAATAGGATGTGTTGTTTAATACATTCTATATAATTATAGATGCAAAACATTTATTATTTGGCTAAACTAATGATTTAAAAAGTCAAAAGTCAGGCCTTGAGGCCTTCTGTTCACTACCCTTCCAGAGGTAATCCATATCATTGCACAGGATGTAAACACTATTTTGTAATTTGGCAGAATTTTGATTGCTCAGAATTCTGGGGTTCTTAAAAATAAATAATAAATAATAAATAAATAATCAGTATTAGTAACGACCACTACATAAAATATTAGATCTGAATTGTAGAGCGGAACAGACAAGACCTGGAAGAGGCTGATCCTTGCAATTGCAATTCGGGTCACACATTATATATATTTGAGCCTCAGGTGATAACAGACAGAGGCATGTGTAAAATTGCCCGACTCAATGGTTTTTCAGATTAGTTCTAATTATCAAATCAGTTCATTTTAGCATTCTGCTCGGCCAAGTTGCCATTATAACTGCCTTTCACATTTGCTGATGTAATCAGATCTTTGGCAGCTTTGGGGGCGATTTAAACGTGTGGTTCCGAAATCAACACTGATATCGTACCTATATGATATAATTCAGACTTTTATTTCTGGAGAGCACATAGATTGTGTGATCTGAATAACATAAACTGCAATCGCTATTACAGAACTTCCACTTTATTTCTTTATTTCCGCTTTTGTTCTTTCAGGCACAGGGCTGAGCGTTTCGTAGGCTGAGTATACTCTGTGTCTCTCCTTATTGCCATTCTGTTAGGACCAGACAAATACTTCAACATTTTTCGAAAAACAGCTGCGTTCTTATCTTTGGTCTGGCACTTATACCTTGTGTAACAGGTTTTAGTGACTTTATCTTCCCTGTGTGTTAGCAAGACCTCTGAGACTCGTTTTCCTCAGGAAGTTGTGAATATACAAACCCTCTTTTTTTGTTTAGTTTTTTTTAATTCGTTTGTCAAGCCTCAGTTTTAACTGTTGTCTTTACTGTATGTTTTTCTCGTATTTTCCGTCTCCACAGGGAACGTGAGTTCAGTGGCTGCGGCTGCATCACTGAACCACTGATTAGTCTCCGGCTGGAGATAACCCTTCTGTGCGCAGGGCTCTGCCACAGATACAGATAGCTTTTCTGGAAGCTTGGGTGTGGGTGTGTGGAATGGCTTAACTTTTGGGGCTGAACTGTTTGTTCCATCAGGTGCTGAATACCTAGATGGCACATCGCTCTTGATGCTGAGTCAAATTTCCTCAACACATCCTTGACATACACGCGGGTGTGGGTTTCGCAACTCAATGATTTCCTTTTTTTTGTTATTTATTTTTTGAAGTGAGTCATCAGATAGATGATGACTGCACCCCAAATGACTCCCTTTGATTGGAAAAATTGAGAAATTGCAGACAAGGCATTCCACGATTGTGTGGGGTGTTCAAAGAGTCTTCCATCTACAGACATCACTCCTGCATACACTGCCTGGACCGGGAGCACATTAAACGGTGTGTTTGGTGGTACCACGCTGGCTGAGGAACACTTGGTTTGCGTGTCAGGTGATTGACAACCTATACTCGTTCCCAGTATGGCTACTAGTGGGTAGTGTTCCAGCAGTGGTGTGCAAGGGATAAGGATCACACCACTTCTTCGATGACGGGCATTTTGCCGCATCTGCAAGACTTTCTTGATGAGACACTTTTAGCTCTGAAGGAGAATTTGGCAGCGACCACCACTTGCCATGTGGAAATGGATTCCCAGTTTCCTCTGTAGCCCATTTTCAGGCATGTCAGTTTCTAAGAGCGGCACAGCGGCTAAGGCCAACAAGGAAGAACATTGTTCTCCACTGGAGGCTCAAATTTTCACAACGGTCCTTGACAAAGCATTCCTTCAAGTCTATGTGTTCAGCAGAGCTGAAACTTCCAAGTTTAAAGACATCGGCAATCACTCAAAAGTGTAAAAGTATGTTCCAGGCTCTTTACCCAAAGTGGTAATTTCATGTAAACCAGACCCTTCCAGAGACAAAGAGCTTCTAAAATGCTGATCGTATTTTGTATCATTACAGAAGCTCTAAAGACTGTTCTGTAATTTGCCAGAATTTTGACTGCTTAGAATTCTGGGGTTCTTAAAAATAAATCACCTGTTAGTTATAGTTAATATTAATTTTTTAAGGAACCAAGGTTATGATAATAGCCTAAGTGTTTTCAGGTGAGCCTCAACATACTCCTGAATTGATGCCACTAATGTGTAATTTAAAGGCAGAAACATGTTTGAATTTGTTTAGTTAATATGGACTCTTAGTTTTAATAGGCTTGTACATGAAGTACTTTCATTTTGCCTTGTTGAATATAATTAATAATTGATTAATTTACTGAAAGCCATTGCCTGAAGTACCATAGATCCTAGAGGAGCTTAAATGTGTCTTGACTCTAATGAATTCATAGTTTTGTTACATCTTTTGATTTAAATAGGACTTGACATCCACAATATAAATGCTTGTTGTGTTTGTTTTGGTTGTATAAACATTAAATATTTACTGAATAGAGAATTTTCACAAATTGCTGCTTGCAATATTCCTTTATGCTTGTCTATTTGGCACTATTTAGTTCCATCCTGATGGTAATCATTCTGTTTTCAGAGAATTTAGTTTTTAGTTTGCAACATAGCCCTGTTTAATTGACATCTATATATGACATCTATATATATTTTAATTATTACCTAGGAGATTATTTTCTATACCAATAAAATTCTTTACGCATTGAGACCACAGGATACAGTGGTCTGTATATGCTCAAAATGTCCCCCCTAATATATTGATATAAAAATGTGCTATTTGGCAGATTTGGTCCCCCCCAATGTTGACTCCATGGCTACATCTCTGATATATACATTATTTATAACTTACCTGCAGACCATTTCTTTCCATGGAGCATAACTCCACTGTCTATAATGTGTATTAATTTCTAATTTACCTAAATATACATACCTATTAATATATAGGTAATTATTTCTATTTTATTTTATTTTAAGTATAAAAGTAATCTATATTTATATTGTAACGACAAGTGTAAGTTGACATTTCTGGGTGAAAACAGTGTGTTTTATTGATCAATCACTTTTGGGAAAGAGCAAAGTGTGTTGTGAATTGAATTTCTTAAAGAATGGGGGTAGAGAAATGAACAACTGGATGGTGAAATTATGGGAACCTATAGGAACGCTCGAAGCACAGAGGAAACAAAAGCTCACTTTGACACTGGTTGAAGACAAGGTGTGGACAGAGTTTCTGCAAACCTCAGGCTTAAACCCTAGTATTGTTTACTACAAAAATTATAAGTTAAAGACCAAAACCGGTTTTAACCAATCTTAGATACGTTTAGCTATTACTGTAATAAACACTGATTAAACCCGATTTTTACTTAAAATGATCCAGGATGTTTACTTACAGGACTTAAAGTAGATTCACTGGTAGGTTGCTGCATTTCTGATGATTTATTTGTGATGTCAGTTAGATTTAGAAAAATAACTATGAATCTGGCTATCCAACTGCAAATTGATTAATTTAGATCAGCAGCAGATTATATATTATATATGCAATAGATATCTGAACATTCATTAAAACAGAAAAATGTTATGAATAGTTTTTTTTTTTTTTTATTGAGCCAGTCTGAACATTGTAATTGGCTTAAAAAAAAAAAAACACAAGAAGAGATGCATTAAATAATTGAATTTAAGTCATTCAGAACGAAATAATTACATATTATATATTTGTGTACCTAGGAAGTGCACGCTCCGAGGAATTAAAAAAAAAAACAGTCAAGCAATAAATTATAAATAATAAATACTCTATTGAGTTCTGGGCATAAAGCATTGTCATAATGCATAATTTAGTGAAGAAATAAATTCATGGTTCCTATTAAAATGACATCAGGAAATTATAACGCATTTTGAAAAAGTTGAGCAGCTTTTACTGTTAATACACTGTATCAGCCAAATTACAATGAAACCGACTACAGCGTTTGCAAAATACAAAAATATGTCACAAATATATTACAGTATAAGCAACAATAACATTATATTGTAATATATAATTGTGAATAACAATATGCATATGAATATGATTGGGCTGCACAATTAGACAATCCTATTCCGAGTTGTCCACTTGTGGATGAATTGTAGTCAGTTAACTGTCCATTAAAATATCCAGAAACTTCTAATTAAAATCAGGGCTCTTTAGATATCATGTGACAATATCTTATTTCACATATAAGTATTGTATCAATTAATGTCTTTGTGAATTTTTTTAAAACTAATTAAACTAGGTTGAGATATGGCAGTGTTAACTGGCCATTGGCTTTGTTATAAAGTTTATCCAATCGGGTATTTTTGCATTTAAAATGTGACTGTTGTTTTAGTGTTTTAAACTTTTTTTAAGTTTTCATTCTCATTGGAGACTTCTATTGCTCCACTACATAGAAGTTGGCTGAACTGAAATCCAAAAGAAAGGAAAAGCTGCAAGCAAATTATGATGAGTATGAGGAATAACGATACTTACAATGAGACAAATTGATTTTACTTTTTTTTTTAATGTAGTGGAAGGTGATACTTGCATTCCATGCAACACCAAAGACAAAATACTTATATTTACAATATAAACAATTGGAATCATCAATGTTTACAGTTATTAAAAAATTAAATTATCATGTCAGTATATGATATAAATTCAATTTGTATTCAATAAATATCAATGATGTCAGTGATGTAATTGTGTATGTAATTGGTTTGAATGTCAACATATTTAAATATTAAATATTATTAGACAGTTTCTTTACAGGCACTCAATTAATATTTCAAGAAAGACCAGATGATTGGTTTCTTTAAATTCAATCTGAGAATGTATGGATAGTGGAGAGTATTTGCTTAAAAGGGTGACTACATCCTTCTGATGTCAAGGGACCTGGTGTTTTTTGGATGAATTGTTATTAATGCAAAACTATGAAGTACCCAAGCAGATCAACTCTATTTAACTCTCTGCACTTCTGAACTGGGAGAAATAATAGAGCATAACAAATTACCATCTAATTAAGGACAATTATGTCACACCATGTAGAAGCATCACAGTGGCACGCTGTTGACACATTGTCGAGTCCATGCCCCAACAACTTCAGGCCGTTCCAAGGGCAAGATCTCACTGTAAGGTATTTGTACCTAATAATGGGACCGCAAAGTAGTCTGGTTCAGACTTGTGGACACGTTCTCTAATGTAACTTTTGGCCTTGCCTGTGGCTTTTCCCTCTGCAGTTGCTCCCCTGCTGCCTCTGTTGCTTTGTAGCAGAACGGCGAGTTTCATCCTTCCCAAATCTTTGGCTGACTTTACGAGCTGGGTGAAACCTTAGATGGGGAACTTACGAGGGCTGTAAAATAAATATACATGAAAGAAAATGCAACTACACTCGATACTCAATTTGATTTATTATTACTCTCTTTACATAATTTATCCATATTTAAATTGTAAGTATTATTTTGAGTAACTGCAAAATTACCCTGTGTATCAGAGTGTGTCTGTGTGTATTATTTCTGCCTGTCTCCTGCTCTGCAGTAGCCTGGTGTCCTATCCTTGCCCCACACCCTGTGTCTGCTGGATCCCCCTCCCACCACCACCATCTGCCAATGCAAAATGGCAGCCCAACCATTCCTGAACTCATTAGAGGACCATCAGTCCTGGCCTCCGGCCTTGACATCCACTATGTAATCAGAAGCAAGTTTCAGTTAATTATGACAAAGATATCAGAAGTAATTGGTTCATATACAGTTTGGTGCAAAAGTCTTAGTCTATAAATCAAAGTTCCTTTCAAAAATAATTAAATTAAAAGTTTCTAAATATGAAGGAGAAAAAACCCATAATGGGCTGCAAACAGTAAAAATAAAACAAAAAAATAAATCAATATTTGGTGTGATCACCCTTTGCATTTAAAACTGTATTCATTCTCTGTGTCACACTGTCATGCAGTTTTATAAGACAATTGGCAGGTAGATTTTTCCAAGCATCTTGGAGAACTTCTAGCAGACTTTCTTGCTTGCTTCGGTTTGTCCAGGTAATCCCAAACAGCCTCGATGATGTTGAGATCAGGGCTCTGTGGGGGCCATACCATCTGTTGCAGAACTCCTTGTTCATCTGTCGAAAAATGAACATCTAGAAATAATTTTCTACTGACACACTAATCCAGAAGACAAAAAATCAAAATCAAAGATTGCATTTATCTTGAAAAGCCAGGGTGCTTAAAACTTTTGTTCAGTACTGTATTAACAGTTGCTAAACTGAAATATTGAAATCCAGCATCTTTTTAAATATACTCTCAAACTACAAATTATGATACTGGTTTCTGAATCAGTGGATTATATATAAGAGTGGAACAAAGACCAGTATTACGTTATTTATTTGTGAGAGCAAACACTTCCAGCCAGTAACCTTCATGGCTTACAGTTTTACACTTAAGTAAAACCATTAAAATTAAATGAACAGTTCAGGTGCCTGTGTTAAGTACTGTGGCATGCAGGGGTGTGCCCGGTTGGAGAGTCAGGGTGACAGGGTTTGGAGTTCCTTCTTTTATTTGCCATTGTTAACTCAAAACTGCAGCAAACACATAAAAGGACTACACTTACATTTTTAAACTTCAAAATACAGCCCAACCTATACACCTCCATCAATATCCACTTCCCTGCCAACTCTGCTGCCACTCATTGAATGTCTACATTAATTGCAAGCACCTCAGAGTAATCTAATTAGTGAAACCACTCTCAGGGGTGCAATGAAGTCCTGGCTGTGGGCGTGGCCCCACAGCTTGGTTGTCAATCAGAGCAGCCTTGGACGTGTCTCCAGGGCTTGAGGGCGTAGCTCTGGCAGCGTGCTACCTTTTGTTATAAGGTACAGCAACTATTCCACTCCTTTGATTTTCAACCAGCAATTTTTAGATGTCCATTTTTCAACCGAAGAACAAAGAGTTCTGCAACACATAGTATGGCCTCCACAGAGCCCTGATCTCAACATCATCGAAGCTATTCAATGTTCTGACCTTTGTGACACTGAACTGCTATTTTCGATGTGACAGAGGACACATTTCCGTTGTTGATAGTTCTCCAGTAGACAAATGCACTGTTCACGCCCATACTACACTGTAAAGAATAAATAAATAAATAAAGAAAAAAGAAAAAACACTTGCCGGTAGCGCCAAAAAAATAACTGATGGTGTGAGTATTTTAACGGCATAATACTTCTTACCTCATGTTTTCTGTGTATTCTTCCACATGTTGAGTCTGCTGGGGATTCTTAAATATTCAGCAGTATGAATGATAACCAGGTGTGATTGGTGTGTAGGAGAAGGCAGTGGAACAAGGCACAGGCAAAAAAAAAATGGCGCAGGAAGGAAGACTTTTTACCCAAACTTAATGTTTGTTTTCTGTGTGATTGAACTTAAAGAGAAAAAGATTCAATCGTTTTTTTTTTCCTGAAGATAATCACTGAGTCAGACGGAATGTCACTGTTCACGTAAAATAGCCACAGGCTGGGATCCTATGTGACCCCCTGCACCTTTTCCATATACACCAAAATGATTGTTCCCAAAATTGTCTAATTTACCACCAGATTGGGAATAAATGGGCAAAACAATCCATTATTTTCTAAACTGTTAAATAAATAGGATAGAAAATAGAGACAGAAGATAAATGGTGATGTGTTGCTCCGGACTGCATTCTCAAAAGCAAACGTAACTATGCATTTGTTTGGGAATTGTTACAAACATAAATTTTCCGCCTTAAGGGTCAGTTTTCAGTAGGCAGGTATTTACAATGAGTGCAATTGCAAAAATAGTGAACAATTTTCAGAGACTGTGAAGTTTTTGTAGGGTAGAACAATTTCAGAAATAGATGTAACAGATAAACATTTTTAACAATGAAACTTTAAATTAAACTCCCAACCACGACATCTACCTAACTAATGCATATCTATCTAAATATCTAACCTTTGTAAATGTTACATAAGAACTGTGTCCCGATCTCCAGCACATACTGGTGTGGTGGAACGGTGGGCAAAGTTGAAGGAGCAATGCCTCCCTGCTCTAAGCCATGTGATAATGTGCCTGTCAATTGGATGATTGGGCAGAGATTATCCTCTGCACCTGGTCCATTTTGTAAATAGGGGCTAGGTGCAGGGTTTAAAAGGACAGCAGCCAGTCTCATCAAGGGCTGTTTGGGGTGAACACGATTGAGGTTGATGCAGTCAATGTGTGCAGAAAATGAAGTGTATCGATTTGTTTTGAACCATTAAAAGTAGCACAAAAACTATAGAAAGGAAAGTTTCTGGCGTCTGGGTTTGTGTTTCTAAGGGCAAACAATCCAGTGGAAGTGTGGACCTCCCACACTGGGAACCAAATCAAAACTTTGTCAATCCACTAATCACATTTAAACACTATTGAATAGTTATTTAAAATGCGATGAGTGAGTTGCCATACTTTAGATTTGGTCCCAACATCACTTTGGTTTTTATTTTGTTGTTTTATAAATGTAAAGGCCTATATTGGTGAGATTGATATGTTCATAGTTCAGGTTTTTTTGCTCCAAATTTCCCCATAACTTTATTTACGATGAATTTGATTAAACCAAAAGAAAATGAAAATGCCCTGTGCATTTAATACCGCCTACCGACCAGAATGGAAAATTACCACAATGCTTTTAATTATCAAGTACAGTTATGTGTTCACCAGAAAATATTAAAATACTAAACGCTTCACTTCAATCCATGATGAATTAATATAAAGATAGAATTAAATTCTTAACTTTCTCCACAGTATAACTGGTTATCCTCCAGGGTAGCACTTTGAAATATAATGCTGCAATACAGCTTTTTACGGTTTGTATGACAGATTGTGGCAGGAGGGCTTTTTCCAGACATTACCTAAAGACAAGGGATATATTTTACTTGGATATTTGATGGTACCTGGTACTTTAAAGGTAACAGTAAATAGTGATGCAAGAGACGTAAAAAATAAGAACTGTCGCAAATGTTTGGCATTGCCTGCCTGCCTGTTTGTAAGAAACTGCTGCTGAAATAATTTGCACACAAAGCTGGAATCCAAATGTTAAATTATAGACATTGTCATGCTTCAATTATGAGCCGAGTTGTCAATAGTCCCTGATAACCATAAACACTGACAGGCACATGTTGTGCACTATACTGGGATGAGCGAAGATCTTCTAATCCCAAAAGTTAAATAAAAAAATCAATGCATTTAATGAATCTTAAGTCTAGATGTAGGAAGTATGTATTTTTTTTAACACATAAATATAATTTTCCTTTTATTCACCTGTATCTTTTTGTGTGTGTGTGCTTATTTATTTATACACACACACCTAAATACATGATGATCACATAACAAAAACAAAATAGTAATTATTAATCATGAACTCTGTGAATGTTATAGTTATGAAATAAAACTTTTAAAATATAAGATGAATTAATCAAAGCGTAAACATCTGCTACCTAACTCTCGTCAGAAAAATCCTCTTTCCAATTTGGACATTCAGATCTGATTTAGTTTTTTCCTCATTAAATTTGATAAAAGAGAATTATTAATGCTGGCTGTGTTTGTTTGATAGCCCACTAAATGTCATTGAATATGTCAGCTCTCATTCAGAGTCACTGTCTGTCAACTATACTGCAGATTAAAAGGGCCATACAGTCAATAATCACATTTGTGTGATCTAAATCTAAATATAATCTAAATTTATTACAAAATTGGAGATTTCCTGTGATTTAAAGCTCTGCATTGACTGAAAAAACTGGTTCTGGCAATATTTTTCTGAAAAACAAAATATAAATATAAATATGGTTTCCCATAATGTCACATTTAGAAGAGCTAGATTGCCAGTGGAAGGGAATAACAATGAATATTAATATTCTTTAACTGTAATGAATTGTTTCAAGTCACATCCATTTTATCATACGTTGCCATCACAAAATGTAATATAGTGGTCATCAAACAATGTACATACCTTAAATAAATCAGTCTGGCAACCAGCAACCCCCCACCCAAGTTGGTCAATATTTCCATTAGTTTGCATCCTGCAACATAATGCTGGTAGTCTATCTAGAGCAGATATTGATCTCATTGCCATTACCACATGGTCCTACACTGGTTTGTGCACTGTAACTAGGACAAAACAGGGGTCATCTTACTGGACAAAGGTTTAACAATAGTCACAGTAATTGCTGGGCTCAAGATAAACAGACCATCTATAACTATTTGTCATTCATGGCTGTTGTTGGTGACACATAACTCAGCTGTCTGGGGAAAAAATGAAAATACTTTATGAAGGCATGCAATTGCAAAAAGCTATACACACTCGGATGGAACATAAAATAAACGGAATGTCACACTCAGGCATCGCAGGTCATGAAAAATCGAAACTTATAAAACAACTCAGTTGCAATGGAAGACTCAAGCAGGAAAAACATATATTTTTAGAATTATTTCTCCCACCTAAAGACAGTGGAAAAGCTACAGATCAGTATCCTTCCCTTGCACAGCCCACACAAGACTAAGAGTTGCTTACAAACAGGCCAAAAAACACCAGAAATGAAATGCCCTCAAACTGCATGGCTGTATATTTTATTGGAAAGAACTTTGCAGCATAGATGGCCTAGATGTTTAAACCATGAAAGCACACGACACTGGCTTCCAGTACTGCTTTACATTCCACCTGTGAAAAGTTACCTTACAAAAGAACAACTTCCAAGAGTGTGTTGAAATATTTACCAATCAATTCTATCTTTAAATCAGGATTCAAATACATAAGAACCTTCAATCACAGCAGCGTTCACACCTGCCAAAAACATATCAATAAAGTAAATATATACATTAATATATGGATATATGGAAAAATAAATGTAGCCCAGTGGGAGACTATATGCAAAAAAGAAAAGCAAAAGTTCCTTAAAGGCCTCATTTGGGAGGTATTATGACTTTTGCAGGTTGGCAGCAGATTACACATGTTCACATGGCCAATGCAGGGGCGAGTGCTAAAATAATCTACTGTGAACCAATAACAATCGTCCACACCAGTGTGGGTGAGGTCAAGAGACGGGGGGGGCAGACGTGCTCTGGCGAGGGGGAGTTTTCGAGAGATAAGAGGTAAAAGTTAGGATTTCTTAACTCAGGAAATTCCTGAAAAACAGTAGCAATCCTTTAGTTTAAAACTAAAGGATTTCAGAAGAGTATTCTGTCATTTGTACTTTTATTTCTTTTGATATTAAATACCATATATAAAGATCATTATTGTAATTATTTTCATTCAAAAATAATAGTAGTAGTAATTTTCAATAGTAGTACAGTAGTAGTATAATTGGTATTTCTTGTGTGGTTCAGATGAATTCATGTTATAAATGGATGGAGGCATTGCTAAATAAGAAAATTAAATTTAAAGTCTGGTAACAAGATGTAAACACTGGTCCCATTGGTTCTGGGATAATATAAAGCCCTTACTGATCGGTGCTAGGCTTATGTATGTAGGGGTCAGTGACACAAGTGTTACATAAATAGTTTATGCAAGAGTCTACACTCCTGTTTCAACCTCTCACACAAACTGTAGCCAACCATTGATTGAATCCACACTGTATATTTTAATCCTTCAAAGAGAAACATACAACCGAAGTGGATAAATGTCACCTTGAATACTTAGCAACTTTTCCTTTTTTTTTTTAAATGTCCACTTGCCCTCTGGAGAATAAACATCTATTTACATCGTTAGAACTTATGTCGATATACAAGAAAAGAGGAAATCAATAATAGGGATGTTCTCCATCACTGAAGGACATCACCAGATAGATAGCTTGATTAATTATGCCAGATCTCCAAGTGAGAAACATTGGGTGGAGGTCCCAGGAGCTCATGCAACATGCCCTTGAGCCCAGTGGTCAATAACAGACCACTGAACACATCCTAGAGTGCTTAGGGCAACACCAGACACTGTGACCTGCCCACTTCTGACAGGAAGCTGTCAGCCTCTCTGACTGTGGGAGACGGGGAAAAAGAGAAACACGAAAGACGACAAGATTCACTAACAGAGAGATGCGGGGTGGAGAACCAGGGTTGGACTTGGATAAAGTCTCCAGGCTTCTGTTGGCTTTTTATCTTGCTTTTTTATTTTTGTGGCAAACCTGTCAGGGGGATTCATTAAGGGTTATTTATTTCCTTTTTATTTACTGTGTGCTGCAGAGGGAGCATGCGTGAAGAGCAGTGAGACCCACAGTTCCGCTAATCGCAGTGTTTCCGATCTTGTCCATGGCATGAACTGGCCACATGTAACACCTGGCCTTCAAGAGAAAATAGCTGTTAGGATTTGACCTAGGATATGCTATACTGAGGCGTTAGCGGGACAACATATTACGTATTTAAGACAAGTTAGAAATCAGCAATGTTCACAATCATAGTAATCCAATTAGCTACTGCATTTTTTGTTAATTTAATGGACTGTGAATCAGTGTCATGTAGTAACTAAGGAGAGAGCAACTGCCAGTGATGTTTGAAACAATTGAAACTTAAAGTGAATTTATATTGAGACATTGAGCACAGCTCAGAATTTTGTCTGAGGGTAACGGGATATTTTTCATGTTTTGAAGCAGATTTTGTTCATTGGAATTTCCCATTTATTTAATCTACATGGCTAGCTAGGGCTGCCAACTCATGACCAGGCCAAAATGAAACACAAGGTCATGCAATGTATGCATGCATTCAATTTTAAAAAATTTAGTCGCGTTTTCTATTTATTTCATCCACTCATAAAAAGAAAAAACTGGTCATTTACATATATTTGAATCACTAAACATGTTCTGTGTCAAGTTTCAAAGAACACTTTGTACAGTTGGTCCCCCCCTTTGCTGCCATATCAGCCTCCACTCTTCTTGGAAGGCTTTCCACTAGATGTTGGAATATTGCTGTGAGGACTTCCTTCCATTCAGCCACAACAGCGTTAGTGAGGTCAGACACTGATGTTGGGTTATTAGGCATGGCTCGCGGTCAACAAATTAATCCAAAAGGTGTACGATGGGGTTGAGGTCAGGGCTCTGTGCTGTCCAGTCAGCATCAATCTCAACAAACCATTTCTAAATGGACCTTGCGTTGTGCACGTGGGCATTATCATGCTGTAAGGGCTTTTCCCAAAATTTTGCTGCCGAATTTGGAAGCACATAATTGTCTAAAGTGTCATTATATGCGGTAAGATTTCCATTCACTGGGACTAAGGGGCTTAGTCTGAACCATTAAAAACACCCTACAGATTCCTCCTCCACCAAACTTTACAGTTGGCACTTTGCATTTGGGCAGGTAGCGTTCTCCTGGTATCTGCCAAACCCAGATTTGTCCGTCCGACTGCCTGAAGCGTGATTCATCACTCCAGAGAACATTTTCCAGTTTCCACATTGCGCATGGTGATCTTCGGTTTGTGTGCAGCTACTTAGCCATGATAACCCATTTCATGAACAGTCATTGCACTGATGTTGCTTCCAGAGGCAGTTTGGAACTTTGAGAATGTTGCAGAAGATTTTTACGGGCTACGCACTGTTGTTGCTCTTAGACGTTTCCACTTCACAATAAAAGCACTTACAGTTGACTGGGGCAGTTCCAGCAGGGCTGAAATTTGACGAACTGACTTCTTGGAAATGTAGCATCCCCTGTGCAATGTTGAAAGTCACTGAGCTCTTCAGTATAGACCATTCTGCCAATGTTTTTCATTAGAGATTGCATGGCTTTGTACCCGTATACTCCTGTCAGCAACAGGTTTGGTTAAAATAGACAAATCACAAATTTTAAGGGGTGTCCACATACTTTTCACCATGTAGTGTAATGTGTTAACCTAACATATAGATATTGTATACCATCAAGGCAGTTTCCAGTTTACCAATTTGGTACTGGATTTCTTTTTTGGTTGTTTGTTTGATGAAAATTATATTTATAAAAATGCACTATAACAAAGACTGATTGATTGACTGTGTCTGTCCTCACAAAGGTTTATATAAAAAAATAATTTCTTTTTTATTCCCTATTCGTCAGCTTCTGATATGTAGTACTGATGATAAATTGTCACTTAAGAACAAGCAGGAAAGTCAAACGACTGCAAAGAAAATGATATAAAAAAGAAAGGAGAAATCCCTGTACATATGGGATGGCAGAGCAGATGCAGCACCGTTCTCCAGGCCTGCTTTATCCAGAGATAAACAAACAGGCCAAACATCACACCAGTGAATTCTGTGGAATGGCCATTAATCTGCAAAAATCCATATCACAAAAAACTAAACCATAATTCGCAGTAACGAATCAAACATTCCTTTTCATCCATGCAGTGTTTTTTTCCTAATTACCCTTCATCAGAGTTGACTTGTGAGAAGGAGGGGGATTATTTTAGAATATATTAGTCTGCTATTTTATGTTAGACATCTTTTAATAATGTATAGCAAGCTAACTAACATCACACTGGCTTGCTGGTTGGCTAGTTTAGTATGGTTTTACCTGACTTCTTCCTGACTATATATATATATATATATATATATATATATATATATACTTTTTATTCTAACCATTATAGGTAATTGTTTTCACCATTGCCAATCCACCGGACTAGTTAGAAAGCATTATCAAAATTTATTCTGTGGGTGGATACACAAAAACTGAAATACTGTGAGGATCCTGAAGCTCTATTATGAAGTGATTAGTGATGCAGTAACTTTGCTGACTTTGGTTCTGGAGTCCAGAGTGCAAATCTCACTGGAACATGACATGACAATTTGAATATCCATTTACCTCAATTTTGTAATTAGAGAGTTGTGTCAAAACATACCCCTACAAATAATTTCAGGTTCGGTTATCCTTTTATTTTCAATTTTTTACACGTGTACAATAACCTAGTTACTAGCCACACATTTAACCTGTAAAACTGTTGTTTACATTTGCGAAGGCAAAGAATCATAAAGCATTGGTGTATATTTTTCAGCTTACATACACGACACTATGTTTGAGAAGTGCCAAAATCACATTCGGGGCTGAGCCTGGAATGTGTTAAAATCAAATCCTAGTGACACCCCTGGGGAGTGCAATGATTTTATTTTTACTTCTATCTGTGCTGTTTTGCTTTTATATATGCCCTTCAGCTCTGAAGACTAAGCTCAGTTATATTTTGTAATCACTAAAATTTACCGACATGCGCAAAATTTCTTCGGTGTGACTTGTCTGTGTCAGTAATTTTTGGTATATTGTCCCAGCTCTAGTGTGTTTGTATTTATAGTTTTTCCTCTATCTATCAGGGCCGTAAGAGGCACAGGCTTTATTATTTTTCCTGTTTTCTGCTGTATGTCTTTTAGTCTGTTGGCCTGCCTGTAATCTCCCCGCCTCGTAGCCGAGTCCGATCCCGGTAAGGGCATTCAGGGGCTTAAAGGCTGTTGCGGGAGGATTTGGGAGGGGGAATTCTGCAGCGCTCTGCCCTCCTTATATACAGGCTGCTGGAGTATGTACAAAGTGACCAAAATCGTGATATCGATATAAGATGTCTTTTTAAATTATGTATTATTTATTTATTATTTTCGTTTTTTTATGGAGAATTGACTACAGCTGTTGATTGTCAGAATTATGTTGAAATTTGATTTTATTTCACCGTTTTCCAAATTGTTTAAAATTTTAAGGTAAAAATACCTTTTATTGATAAACAACAGTGAAACGTGTAAAATGAAAAACAGTTCTAATAAACATCATTAATTTCCTTCACAACACGTGTCAAGCAGAGCTAGAATAAAATATAACTATTGCTAGTGCCTTGTTTACCTCAAGCTGTGTTCAGCACTTTTAAATTCACAAACAATCACAAATAAATGAGTTCTTGAGCATGAGCAACACACAGACATTTGAGTTCAATTTATGTCAAATGAAATGGCCTGTCTCGAAGTATTGTTCATTTTTTGACTGGTTATTTGAGGATAGGAAAAAGGAACACATCATGTTATAATATTTATTGTATTTTAAGTAAAGACTATGAACTGCTAAATCGAGTCAAAGTAAACCAAATTATTAAATAAAAGATGAATATTTGATTATCTGACAGTAATTCCTCTGATGCTTTATCTGCATTTCTATATAAAAGTCCATTTTTTTATGACTATATGGGTACTATATTTGTTTTACAGTGTCTATGGATATGATAGATTTTTTTCAGCAATTTACAGAAAGGTATACCTTTTTTAAAGTCTTACTGAACGCCTCCTTATGCTTATGGTGTTGGATTTAAATGTGCATCCCTTGCTTTTCAGCATTAGATTCCTGGATGTGATTTGTGGGACTTGTTGATTGTCTACAAAACCGATTGGCAATTTCCATGCCATTCATGAATTGGTATTGCTACTGTTATGACCCTTAGAGTGTATTTAGCGCTGATTAGCTAGGGGGGACAAAGGGTATAAAGTGAGTGGCTGCGTAGCAACAAAATGAATAGCACACACAAATTGAATGTGATGAAATGTATTATTAATAAACAAACCAACACCACATGCAGGAATAAGGGGACTGTAAGTGGAGCCAAAGAAAATAAAGTAATAAAATGCCCTGTTTAATCTACCTTGAAAAATAATATGCTAACTAGTTCTACAACAGTCATGGGTGACACTCGTTCCTAGCCTAATGTTCGTAACACAGGTAAAATTATGTCATGGGGTGTGTGTAAACCCATGGGCTGCTTACATGCTCCCTTATACACATGGCCTTAAACCAAAACCAAACATAACTACAGACTATAGCCACATAGAGAAACAAGAGAACTCGACAACTATTAGAACATGCAAATATAACATAATCGTATTAATACAGTATATACAGTGGCAAGAAAAAGAAAAATGTGAACCTTTTGGAATTTCATGGTTTTATGCATAAATTTGATCTTCATCTAAGTCAAGGGTACTGACAAATATAATGTGTCTAAAATAATAACACAAAATAAATTCTGATTCCTCATGTCTTTATTGAACACACTCATTCAACATTCAAAATGGCAGTTGAAAAAGTAAGTGAACCCTTATAATTAATAACTGGTTGACCCCCCCTTGGCAGCAATAACCTCAACCAGGCGCTTCCTGTAACT
>JAOVYW010062375.1:9196-22080 GCA_025775045.1 Hiodon tergisus
ACACACACAACATAAATGTCAGTATTTAAGTCAGATTTGTTTTGCTTTTTTACTTTTAAAAATTATTTTCATGATTCGGAGAAAATTGTGGGTTGTGGACAGTTGTCCAAGCACTTTAAGCTGTACTACCGTTTGTTGCTGTCTTTTACCTTAACCCTTAACAAAACGTAATACAATTGGACATCCGTACAATAGTAGTCCACTTTCAAACAAACTATTTTAGCGGAGGGAAATAAAACAATGTCCCAGCTGAGCACTGGGTGAGAAATAAGATTTGCTTTCAGCTAATTCTTGAAACAGTATCAGCTGTGGCATCTAGCAGTAGAATTTTTCTGTGGCAATTGTTAAAGATGCTGTAAATTATACCTTGTGTCAGTCTCCAGATAACTTAAGGGGCTTTGTTCAATAACCCTGCCTGACAGAGGAGAGGAGGCTCTGTTCTGGAGAGTGTATAACTAATCTCTAAGACTTACAGAACTCACTAAAAATAAGCTTTCCAACAGAGTGAGGGGGAATTGAGAATAACTTGCCTGTCCTGAGAATACATTCATCAGAGATAAATTGAGTATTACTTAATTCCAATGGACACAAAATGCCCGTTCCTGTCTTACATGGCTGCCTGAATTTTGTGTACACGAGACTGTTGCATCTAAAGAAAATAAAAAGAGTGGTCACCCTCTCTGTTCTCTACCTTCGGAAGTCTTGTACTTCACAATGTTGAATTTGACTGGGAGCCTTCTGTTTCTGTGTGTGGATTTCTCAGAAGATATCAGCATGCCCCATTAATTGTATTGTTGATGTTGATAAAAAAATAAAGATCAAATACATATATGTGTGTATATACATTTATACACATGCACACACATATATATATATAACATAACATTCTTATTATTGTGTGTGTGTGTATGTATATATACATACACACACACACACAAAAGAATGTTATTTTGGTGTTACAACAAAAAATACACGATGTACAATAAAATTTAATGTAGGATTATATATAATTAAGAATAGATTTTTGTTTGGTGATTATGTGTAAAGATATTTTAATTGTGTGTGTCCCGACTTTATAATAAATTTCGTTTTGAAAGTGTTTATGCCTGTCCGTTGTGTTTAACGGTAGAATCTGAATGTAGCATGTCAGAGCATGCCTGGACCATGTGCGTTCAGACATGCAGAAAGATTTTCAGAATTAACAAACCATTTTTTAAAGACAAACTTTACCTCAACTAATACACTCGAAAATAACAGACCTTTGTAATACAAAATAAAAAAGTTTTTCAAAACACATAATTAATTTTATATTAACCAAAATGCAGACTCTGTCAGTAAAATCCACTTTTAGGACAGCTCTGCTGTTTTTGAGGTTTTTTTAATTGCACGCACCTCAGTGTGGTTACCAAAATTACCAAACCACACTCAGCTGTACAAATTCGGTGCTGGCTTTGGGTATGGCTGCGTGTCCTTCGGGGAATTTCTGCGCGTGTCCCTGTGCTGCGTGCCACACTAAACCACAAGGGTGTATGTAGTGAGGTTACTGTGAAATGGGTGATGGGTGCAAGAACGACAACAACCAAACCACAGGATGGGACCAGCAGAGGTGGTCTCTCTCAGGGTATCTCAGAATCAATGTAATAAAATCAGCATAAACAGAAAAATTTCTCTTGAGTGCAAATTAATTGCTCAGCCAGCCACATTCCTTGGCCTCACGTGTGAACAGACTTTAATGTTCTGTGCAACAGTAACAAACAGAGCAGCAGTTGGAGCTCAGGATGTGCCCTGTGTTTGCTCCCATGTGGGCAGATCATGCCCACTTCCATTCGCATGGGGAAGACAAAGTGATGCCTGTGATGATTACTCCTGACGGCATGACCTGAGCTGGGGGAGTGTGAGTGCCCCAATCTGAGCAACCATTGGCTGAAACTGGGACTCCGGGACATGTGACTGCACCTGAATGCTGTCACGCGGCATATGATTGATGAGACACAGAGCAACAGCGCTGCAAATTCTGTGCTCTTTTCCAGCCCTGCTGCTTCACAGTCATCCTCCATTTTCACTCTTCATTTAATCTCCATTCACATGTTCATGTTGCGTCTGTCAGTCTACTGAAACAAGGAATTCTCTGGCTACTCCAGTGCCATTAATTGATATGCACAGTGCTGTTTATATCTATAGTTAATGTTCACCCCTCATACACGCAGTAATACATTTTGCCTGTTGTTATCACTTGTTAATATCAAAACACTCAAGAGAGTGTTCTATTTTTTGTCTTTGACAAAAGCTTTTTAATGGCTTCTGACGTCACTGTTCTGGGGTCACCATGGAAATAAATTGTCATTCAGGTATCACAGCTACTTCACTTATTCTCCATGTAAAGTACTTGTATAATCGCAACAATAAATTATTACTATTAATTATAATCTTCTTAAATTTTTACTTTTTTTATGCGCTTGATCAATCAACATCATACAAATGATTACACTCCCGTTTGCCTTTTGGTGGCCTATTAGAACGAGGAGCTCAATGTCTGCTGTAGTTCATTGCTTTAGAACTGAAGAGATGGCAGCATTTACCTCACAGACACTTTCATCTCCTTTGCCTGCTGGCTTCAAACAGGGCTTTCAGAGCCGTCCGTGGTGGGCAGCCCTCTCCCACCTTCTCTGAGCATTACTGGTACTGCTGTGTTCTAGCCTCTCTGACACAGGACGCCATCTGGGTTTTGATGTCTCATCCGCAGTGTGGCGTAAATGAACCACTCATTTGGTGGGTTCTTGAAGCTTTGCCAACGGCGAGCCTAAAATAATGGAGACTTGCTAGAGTATCCTGCTCAGCTCTGTGTCATAGGATGAGAGAAACACATAAGGAGCCTTTTGATGTGGCTCCTGCCCCCTTGCCACCCCACGCAGACAGTAGAACAATTCATATGACCTTTGTCATCAGACAGCTGACCCACCCATTTTCACCCATTAGGGATTTGGAAAATAAAATGGAATGGTCTGTTCCCAGTATGGTCATGATCCTGCCACTATACCCCTCCCAGAACAATCACTGTTTCCACACACATCCTGCATCCTCTCTACACGGCTGATTCTTTCACTCCAATGCAGAAGAACATTTTTGCACAGTTTGTCAGCTATGGTTTAATAAGATGGCTGCAAGCACTATAGCCAAATATCAACAACAACTTGGGCTACCTTAGAGAAGAGCAATCAAAGGTTGCATAGACTATTGCCCAAAAGCAAATGCCAGCAGCGATGCAATGAGGTGACAGGCAGAGAATGAATGCTCTATTTGTCTGTCCCATGAATAGACAATTTTAAAATAATAAAATACAAAAATATGTCTGAACATCTGAAGGGTCTCTTCCTGTTCAGAAACATTTTTAGGAAGAGGAGCTGGGTTATGAGTGTTTTAGTAGAATGGACAGGGACTGCTTTGAAGTTAAAATAAAATTGCATTTTCCTGTAATTCTTGAAGTGGTCCCTGCACATCCTCCCACCCCCACCACAACAGCCCTGAGTTGCTTGATTACAATTCTTCGTTTTCTCAGCAGAAGGGACTCACTAAGCCTCGGCATGCAGTCTTTAATGAACAGTCTCTTAAAATGCAAGAGGCCACAGCACACAAGAGCCATCGACTGCAAGGTGGGAGCAAGCGGCTCCCGAGACCAACCCCACACCCTCTCTGCTCGTACCTCTATGGGCTCAGAATGGAGGCAAGGGTATGAAGATGAGGATGGTTACAGAAGTGGTCTGCTCCCGAAATCTCTGTAGAAACACACAAACCCTTACTGCAACTGCTAGCGACTCTCTCCTGAAACCTGAGAATGACGATTTCATCCTGCCAGACCACGCCACTCCACATCCACCCTGGCACCTTTGCACATTGGGTGGCTGGGAGGACAGGGGGAGGATGCATGGCATTGCGTACATTTGAAAATGACTTGGGGCTGAGGGTGATGGGGAGGTCCAGGGTCAGGGGGTGAGAGAGCGTCGGCACATACAAGGCTCTCAGGTTTCCAGGCCAACACCGCGCAGAGGGCTGATGTTTCCGTGTCCTCTCAATGTAGGTCTTTCAACACCAAGCTTGTCAGGGCAGCTTGTGTTACCCTCATGCCATGCTGCTGGCCCAGGTGTGTGTTACCTGTCCCACACCACCTCACCCCAAGCCTTACCCCCAGACTCACCAACAACATCTCCTTAATATCTCTCTCTCTCTCTCTCTCTCTCTCTCTCTCTCTCTCTCTCTCTCTCTCTCTCTCTCGAGCGCGCACACACACACACACACCTCAGTTAAACAAACAAACTCAGAGAGAAAATATTTTCCTGGAGAAGCTGAAGTTATGATTTAATTTGATCTTTCCTTGAGACTTTGCTTAGATTGAGGTGAGCCTAAACCCAAATAACTCCCATCAGCATATATCCCTGACTATAGCTGACTCCCGCTCAAGGCTGCGTGGTGGGCACTGGCTGGAGTATAACTACACTCACCAGTGATAGTCAAGAATAGGGTTAGTGTCCCACCAAGAATTGGGACCTATATTCCAAAGCAGAAATGAGCGAGATATACAGTTTCAATCAGTTCAACCCATATCAAAGGACTTTTTCATGTCAAGAGACATTTTTCTAAATGTATCTGTTAACTTTCTTGTAAACTGAAATCAGATCTGACTTTTATGATATCAGATCCAGGTGGCGAGACTGGACACAACTGAAGAAAACTTAAAAAAATACTTGTAAATAAGAGATTAGAAGCATTATATCATATCGTATTGTACTACCCTCTGTATAGGTGGAGGGTGCCACAATAAGATATAACAACATTTTTAAAATATAAAAACAGGGCAAATAATTGCTTTCCTAGTACACATTTACATTTTCTATTGTTCTATTTTCCTAATTTCTATTTATGCATTTATTTCCCCCATTTTTGTTTTAATTCATGTTTTATTTTTAATAATCTTAAGTTGTGAAGCACTCTGGGCTGAAAATTATTTTATTAAATGTAAAAAATCAAAGTTTGTTTTTAGTCTAATATATGAATTTCATAACTACGTTTGCGAGCCATTCACACCAATATTCCTTGGTGTAATGTTTAAGAAACATTACACTGTCACTGGTTATTATGTTACTTGCTAAACAATTGTATATAATACATGGTATACAGGGTATATAAAAAATGGGTGTGATGGATATAATGGCTACATTAATTGAAACGTTAAATACTGGCAAAATATTACGTATATACAACAAAACTCTATGTTGAAACTGATTACCTGAAAGTGCACCAGGCAACGGAACTGGATGTTGGTTATAAAGTCTCATGAGCACATTGGCTTGGCCCAACACATCGGGTACTGGCATCGTGCTGTGATCCCTATGACACCGGTGAACGTAACCAGCCCGGAAGAGCAAGCCCGTGCCAATGCAGAGGCGAGACCCCCACTGAACGTCAGCATAAGGTGATGAAAGCCATTCTGGGCCCCCACTGGAACGGATTTGAACGCAGGATGTCCCTTGGCAGGTGAACAATGGGATGATTTATTCTGAGTCTCGCTTTCAAGCAGAGCGACACAGCTGTCGCTGTAGCTGTGAAAGGAGTGCAGGCCCTGGTGCACAGA
This sequence comes from Hiodon tergisus, assembly GCA_025775045.1. Taxonomy (NCBI): domain Eukaryota; kingdom Metazoa; phylum Chordata; class Actinopteri; order Hiodontiformes; family Hiodontidae; genus Hiodon; species Hiodon tergisus. Next base: position 14,823 of record JAOVYW010062375.1, read on the forward strand.
GATCCAAGGGTGTGGCCCCTGGCAGCTCCCCCCTCCTCGCTTTGCATAGCTATCGCTTTAGAGCACTTGACATCCTGTTTTTCCATTGGGCGCAAGCAGAAAAGACGGTATGCAAATCTCCCAATTTGTATATAGTATCAGGTTACAGATTGTCAGCACCTGTGAATGATGTCAAAGCACATAAGGCACAATTTTAGGTATGTCTTCTGGCAGTTCCCAGTATTACAGCCCTGCTTGTAAATCCCAGCTCGAGCCTTTGGCCTGGCTGATACCACTGGGAGACATAATAAGCGCAAATCCTTTCAGCTTTGCAACTAAAATTTTATCTCACCAATACTATGAGATTAATGCATGTTAATTACCGTAAAGCTGTTGTTCTGAAAAACTATAACATTGATTAGAAGTGAGAATGGATAGACTAGAAGTGTGAGAATGGATAGACCAGAAGAGTGAGAATGGATAGACCAGAAGAGTGAGAATGGATAGACCAGAAGTGTGACCATGGATAGACCAGAAGAGTGACCATCTCTGGTATTTGTGTGTGGCTGCAGTTGGGTGTCTGGTACTTTCCAGGTAATGTCTCCTCTCCTAACCCTAACCCTAACCCTAACCCTACCCATCTTATGAATAGAGTTCTCACTGAACATTTATAAACTTCCAAATCATCAGAACCTCATCAGAAAAAGAAGGAAAATGATCTCCCTTTTCCCTTTATCAATCTAACTCACTTTAAAAATGTAAATCGGCAAGACTGCAATAGAGAGAAGAAGAGCGAAAGAGAGATCACAAACTGAAAAACGATTGCGAGGTTCCATCTCTAGACATTTAAAATTAACATATTCTGATCAGGCGCTATTTTTAACCTTCTTTGCAGTGCTCGGCACTATCTTTGCACACGTTCAGTGTCAGAGTCAGGGTCAGTGTCAGCCAGTGGCGCATTCTGAGAGAGGGGAGCAGAACTCATTTGTTTGTTGTTGTTTGCGAGGGAGCAGGGTCAGATTTGATTCAAAGTCAGATTTGGTTTAAAGGGGCCTATTGTGGACTCACACATTATCAAAGCTGGTGTCTCCTACCTGGTTTAAGTGTCTATCCTCTGCACCTCCATTTCGATTCTCCTGACACTCACCTCTCCTTGGTTTCAGCAGGTGAGCCACCTATTTAACCATGGGAGCTGAGCAGCGCACTGAGTAAAGACAAGAAGGACAGATAATACAAACCCTTTTTGGAGAATACCCTGTGAAAAAGTTTAAAATAAATATTTAATACTAAAATATTATGTGATTTTGGGTGTGAAAAAGCATAACAGAAAATCTCACAAGAAATTTCAACAGTTTAAAAAAAAAAAAAAAAAAAAAAAAATATTATGTGATTTTGGTACACAAAATTTCGGACTGACAAGAAAATGAGGGCCATGTCTTTCACACAATCAATGTTCAACTACATTGAACCATATTTTTGGGTTTTATGAAATTAAGCTTGAGCACCTGTCCATGTTGTTATTCACTGATGAAAGGTTTTGTAGTCATAACTCTCAATTCATAATGACGAAAAAATTGGAAAAACCTGTGCATGTTTGGCACATTTTCTTATTGTAATATGCAATCTGTACAGTATTTTAAAGTTAAAGCTACCTTGTTATATTGTTTGCAACTTACAGCTATCTGAGATAATTTAGCTTAATTAGAATCTCACTATTGAGAAAATAATTAGCATGTTTAGGAAAACTGAAGAAGTGAAAAAGCAGCAACACAAGCTTGTTTTGTATCTGTCAAAGACGATGAAGGCATCTCTCTTAAAACAATTGTAGCAGGTGACGAACCATATGTGGTCGTGTGGCGCTGTAGGAGGCGCCGGGAAGCCAAGAGTTGGGATTTACGAGACAGAAAGGCAGTTCCCTGGCTTGATCTTCAAAATGCCTATCCCAACCATTTCTGAAAAGCCAGTGAAAAGCCTTGGAATGGTGTTCAATAGCAACCTGAATGATTCAACATCAATCAATTCAGGCCACTTTAGCAGAGGAAGGCTGGAATACATCCTACGCCGTTGTCCAAAAGCTCTGGGAGAGGACTATTAGTGCTGACGCCAGGACTTGATTCTCAAGACAATTGCAGAAGCAGTATGCACAGGAATCAATAACGGCGAACCACACGTAGACCACGGCTAACCACACGAAGACCACGGCTAACCACTTTCATTAGAGCTGGGGAGCAGCCATGGTCAGGATCCACACAATCAACTGCTCAGGACTGGCAACAGACCTGGAGAAACAACAGAAGTTCCCCCAGTACATTGTGAAGTCAGTTATTAAACCGAACATCACCCTGGTCTCAGAGTTCACAAAGTACATAATCCTGCTGGAGCTTATAGTCCTTTGGGAAGACTGATAGGAGGCTTACAAGAGTTAAAAAAAAAAACAGAAACTGGTGATCGGATGTCAGAATCAAGGTTCATGCACACCAAGGTGGGCTGCTGGGGTTTTGAAACTCTAGATAGTTAGCAGAGTGTTCAGACTACCTCAGTTCGATAGCAGAGTGTTCGAACTAAAACAGTTCCTTAGCAGTCTGTTTGAACTAACTCAGTTCCCTAGCAGACCGTTTGGAGTAACTTAGTTCCTTAGCAGAGTATTCAGACCAACTCAGTAGGTTAGTAGAGTGTTCGGACTAACTCAGCTGGTTAGCAGAGTGTTTGTACTAACTCAGCTGGTTAGCAGAGTGTTTGGACTAACTCAGCTGGTTAGCAGAGTGTTTGTACTAACTCAGTAGGTTAACAGAGCGTTTGTACTAACTCAGTAGGTTAGTAGAGTGTTCGGACTAACTTAGCTGGTTAGCAGAGTGTTTGTACTAACTCAGCTGGTTAGTAGAGTGTTTGGACTAACTCAGCTGGTTAGCAGAGCGTTTGTACTAACTCAGCTGGTTAGCAGAGCGTTCGTACTAACTCAGTAGGTTAACAGAGCGTTCGTACTAACTCAGTAGGTTAACAGAGCGTTCGTACTAACTCAGTAGGTTAACAGAGCGTTCGGGCTAACTGCAGTCGATGCCTTGGCGTCACATTCTCAAACTGGTCCCCTTAGAGGCTTTTTGTTCACCTCCTGTCCGATGGCACAGCTCCTCGAGTCACACGGCCCACGCACTTCCAGCTCTGATTACCATAAGCGAGATGGCTGAATTGGTGAGCCAGGCACTAAATCACCTAGTTCGCCCATTTCAATCACAAACCACAGCAGGGGCTGTCTTTGAATCATGTGTATAACAGACAAACTCTATGATTTCTCCACTTCCCTGCGGTGTTATATTAATTTATTGACAGCATAGGGCTTCATGTGTGTTTCTGTTCTAAGTAATAGTTGTGGTGGTGGTGTGGGTTGCAGATACTCTGCCCCCACATTTAGCTTTTCTCAGGGCAGAGTTGCTAGGAAACCAGGTAGAAGGTTGGTAGAGGTTAAACCCTTTCAAACACTCCCCCTGGAGGTATAGGTGCCTGTGCCGATGACATTAGTCTAATATTTTCACGTTTAACAACAACAAAGAAGTGTGCCCCCCGTTTTTACAATACAGTCTTTATCTATGTACACACCGCTCTTCTCATACACAACGTACACTGAAGACTTTTGCTGAATGTTTTACTTGTGTAAACTACCTTTCACAAAAAAGTGAACAAAGTTTTGGCTGAATCATTCTATTCTCATTTCGGCATGAAATCACTGAAAAGAACAAAATTACAAAACTTATATTGTAGCAGGGGGCTGTCCTATCATAATCTTTACAGTTTCAAGAAAAAATCTGTGTTGAGATTGGTGAGAAACGTGTTTTGCCTATCTGCAAAGAACAGGGGTGTGTTTTCTAATCTTTCATTTGAGGTATAATATATATATATTTTATTTCTACTCTTACTAATGCTTCTCTATATCTATGACCAGTCTTTTTTGCGAAATTGATACCGCGTTTGGCCACTAGAGGACAACAGAGTATGACACTGAAGCTGAAACTGAATGCACCAGCTTTTAGGCATCCGTGGCGCCGCAATAGGTGGGGTTGCCTTGACCAGAGCAGGGTCAAGACAATATCAGGGTTGAGACAATATTCACAAGTAATTTAAATGAGGTTTGGCTGAATAACTCAAAAGTAAAACTCCTTCAGATGGAAACAGAAAAGAAAAAGAGAAAAGCTTTCTCCCAGTGGCTTCAGTGTTGGGCAGAAAAGGGACAGCTGTAGCGAAAGCAGGACTACAGTGGAGCAGCGGCGGCTGCAGTGGAGCAGCGGCGGCTGCAGTGGAGCAGCGGAGGTTGCAGTGGTGCAACGTAGGTTGCAGTGGAGCAGCGGCGGCTGCAGTGGAGCAGCGGAGGTTGCAGTGGTGCAACGTAGGTTGCAGTGGAGCAGCGGCGGCTGCAGTGGAGCAGCGGAGGTTGCAGTGGAGCAGCGGAGGTTGCAGTGGTGCAACGTAGGTTGCAGTGGAGCAGCGGCGGCTGCAGTGGAGCAGCGGCGGCTGCAGTGGAGCAGCGGAGGTTGCAGTGGAGCCTCCGTTCTCTCCTCCCTATTTTTTCTGTGCTGCTTCACACATACATGCCGTCTCTCATGTTGTATGATGAGGTGACTGCCTTCTGCTGTGCAGTGCTAGACAGAGGTGAGTGCTGTGCTGTCTGTGGGGCTGCTGCTGTGGCTGTCTGTGGTGCTGCAGCTGTGGCTGTCTGTGGTGCTGCAGCTGTGGCGGTTGCGGTACCGAGGCTGACTGCTGTCTGTGGTGCTGAATGGGTTTGCCGATTATGGTGGTTCTTCGGGTTTGTTTACATTGTTTACAGCAGATGTATCGGCCGAATGCATTAACCACAGAGAGAGCCTTGCCCATCCCATAGCCTTCAGGGAGCACCCTTGCACAACCAGCTCTAATTCAGCACTGAGACTAGCTTTTCCCAGCCACCTGCGCAATTTTTGAGGCTCTGATTGACTCAAGGCATATATTTAAGATGTCTTGCTGTCTTACATAGATATTACAGACATAATTAGAATCCAATTTCTGTGTGGATAAGACGGCAAAATGATTGTACTGGATATGTTGAGATTCCCCATGGCTTTGAAAAAAAACTAAACTAAACAAACAAAAAAAGTCAACTAGACTTTTTTATTCCTAGTCCAAAACATTGTTTGTGGAAACAGAATTGTTAGATTTTAATTAAAGGTGGGATGCTTCAGAACCTTTGATAATATTTTCTGAATGTATAGAAAAGATAGTACCTAGTTTTCTTCTCTCCCTTGTATTACATTGCTCAGTATCTGCCATTGAATGGATAATGGTTAACATCGCGGCCCAACTATAGATGGTCAATAAAACAACTTACTGCTCTATGCGGTTACCTTCTAGTTGTCCTCAAAGTTAGCGACACATTTGTTTTCTTGTGTTTTAGATACCCAAATCCAGGATTATGGAAACAGTTGTTCACTGTCTGTATGGCAGATCGTGTCTCTAAAGGAAAATCGATGAGAGACACAGTTGGCTGCGTCACAGAAATTGTGCCTGCTCCCACCGTATTACCACGTACACCGAACAATCCACTTTAAACCAAAAAATTATTTAAACCACGGTTTTATTTAAAATTTCATGGAGATGACAAATAAGCCATGAGTTTTACCTTTTAAATGATATACATTACTGTGCAAAAGTCTTAGGTACCCTAGCTATTTTTCACAAATGTAGTCTTTCAAATTTATTTTTTGTCTTCTGTATTAGTCTGTCAGTAGAAATACAATACTTTTAGATGTCCAAAAATTCATTTTCTAAAAAGAATAACAAGGAATTCTGCCACAGATGGTATGGTCTCCACAGAGCCCTGATCTCAACATCATCGAGGCTGTCTGTGATTGCCTGGACAGACAGAAGCAAGGCAGACAGCCAAAGTCTGTAGAAGTACTGTGGCAAGTTCTCCTAGATGTTCTCAGAACAATCTACCAGCCGATTGTCGGCTAATAAAACTGCACAACAGTGTACCTAAGAGAACTGATGCAGAACTGAAGGCAAAGGGTGCTCACAAAAAAATATACATTTTTCTTGTTTATTGTGCTTTAAAGTATTTATTTGATATTTAGAAACTTTGTATCTTCACTTTACAGAATTTATTTTTACATGTTCCTAAGACTTTTGCGCAGTACTTTATATATGTCTATATTACATAATATTATTTATTTTAAATGGGCTATTCACAGTGGAAAATAAACCCCACAGAGTATGCCTATAGGGTAACCCTAACCCTATTTGAAATTACTAATTACTTTTAGTTTTTTGTGTTTATGTCACGCTTTTTGTATTTCATCTACAGTGGTTGCTTCAAAATGTGTAAATTAAGCTTTACATTTATTTTAGGATGCAAGCGCATGTCATCAAAGTTATGGCAGTCTAGCATTCCGCTCTCCCTGGTACCTCCGCTCTCCCTGGCACCTCCACTCTCCCCGGCACATCCGCTCTCCTGTTCACTTTGAGCTCCAGCTTAATGTTTTGTCCTATGTAAGCTTTAGTTTGTCGACACCTAGTGGTGCCGTTTGGTACAATTTACACAGCACTACTCTCTAGACAACTGCTACCCTACCCAAAGTAGATTCCAGCGCCAATTATTATTTTTTGTGTCTATGAATTATTTTGTTGGTTAAGTATTATTTAAAGTTAAATATTATTAAAGTGAATAAACATCTAACATCCCAACTTATCCGTGCTTTGAGATTGACCTAGTATAGTAATAATCCCATTCGTTAGGTTCTTGCTCTTCTCTGCATTTTTTTGACTTGACATGTCTGTGTTGTTGTCGAGATGGGGTCCCTGTTCCACCTAGCTGTCTTAACTTATTTCAGGCTAATCAGATGTTAACCTCATCAGGTCTGTTTATAATAAGAAACATTTATGCTACTTATTGCATGGTATTTTGTAGAATGACTTGTCAATGACTGGGACGTAAGACTTCACACCTTCAGTGGAGCTGGCCCTCCAGAACAATCGGTAGATCTATGATGGACAGCATAGCTGGAGGAACTTCCTGAAAGAACAGACTCTCAGGAATATCCAGTGCTCTTATTTCAAAGATAGGCTGTTTATTCTCTAAACTTTCTTAAATTAAGATAAATGAGTAACAGTTTTATCTTAACGTAAGTGGACAATTGTATCAGAAAAATCTCTAGTTATGTAATTACAGTATTACTAATTTACCGCAATTTCTCCATGAACGTTACAAGTGAAATTGTATATTAAATGTACCATTGCTACCATTTCAACCACTGTG
>JAOVYW010062406.1:4336-22071 GCA_025775045.1 Hiodon tergisus
ACCTGCACAGCTGCGAAAAAAAAGCCCACGCTAAAGTCCCCGCAAAGCTGCGCTACAGTCCCCGCAAAGCTGCGCTAAAGTGCCCACGCTAAAGTCCCCATGCACACCTGCGCTAAAGGGCCCGGGCTAAAGTCCCATTCACACCTGCGCTAAAGTCCCCATGCACACCTGCGCTGAATGCATGCCGATTTATAACAGCATATACTAGCGCCAATAAAATAAACACTGTCACAAACAGATCCACAGTTGCACACATAGAGTTATTTAAACAGACACAGGCCCACACTATTCAGATATACCTCTATCCTTTCCACCACTCCGCCACCCATGAGAGAAAGACCCAGAGGCTGTCAGCATCACTGTACTGCTGCCGATCTCACTCTCCTTGCTGAAGTGAAAGCACCGACTTCCTATGTGAAGAACAACGATGCGGAGCAGCAGGAGCAGGAACAGGGGAGCGATTGACGCCACACACCAGCCACTGATTCGCCTCTTTGCAATTGTGACCAATCGTCTGTTAGCATTGCAAAGGAGCCAAACGAAAGAGCCTCCACTACATCACAACGGCGTGGAGCCAGCTGAGACTCACCGAGTCACCAGAACCCACGCAGCCTGGACACACACCAGCCTGACAGTCAGCCACGTGCAACAGCAGACAAACACTGCTATTCATTCAGTCTCAGAGGAAAGCATGTAGGAGGGAAAAAACATGCCTCCCCACTAAATGGTTTTCCCCATCGCATCGATTTTTCTGTGCGTAATAGAATGACTCAGCGGTAAGTTGTGGCAACACATCCTAGGCAAACCTAGCGAAGAGGGTGGGAGGAAAAGAGGGAGGGAGGGAGGAAGTGAGAGAGGTGTGATATTCCTGCAATGCTCCAGCCCAAAGTGTTAGAGCTAGCACTTCAAATCACACACCCAACCCATTTCCCAGGGTTTTGCTCAATGATAACACACACAATTATCGATTAAACAAGGGCAGACACACCTGCTTTTGTTTAATGTGACACAAACACTTTCAATTAGAGCTACACTGGTTAAAAAAAATCATTTTTAAACTCTCGTAAGAAAAATCAATTTTAGAAAGTAAAAAAATGGAGGGAGCGTCTATACTCTGACAGCAGCCGACAGAGTCATACAAATCCTTCAGTTCAGAGCACAAAGGATATTCTTTTAATAACACAGTATGCAAGACAAAAGGACCAGAGAACGTCTGTAGAGTGGAGGGTGGAGGCCCTGGAGACCAAGGGAACATGTGTATAGTGAGGGGTGGAGGCCCAGGGAACATGTGTAGAGTGAGGGGTGGGGGCCCAGGGAACATGTGTAGAGTGAGGGGTGGGGGCCCAGGGAACATGTGTGCCATTTGGGTTTTGGTAGGTTAAGAGGGCATGACATGCTCAATGTCCACTAAAGAATGAGGCCTCAGAGATTGTTCCCGAGCAAAGCAGACCTCCTTCAGCCCCTGTAGAGGCTCCATGGTCAGAGCAGCTGGAGGAGGCCATGGGCAGAGTTTGCTTCCCCCAGAAAGGTGCATATATCCCCCCATAACATTACACACTCCCCTGTTCCTCCACGACTCCATCCATGTTTATGCAAGTTGCAGTACAAAGAATGTCAGTCTCCAAGTAAAGAATTCAACGACTGAACCCCTCAGAAGATCAGCCGTTACAACACATGGGAGTACCGCGGACAGCAGGCGGCAGTGACGCCACGCTGGACAGGAAGCTGGTTGCAGTGACGCCCCACTCGGTGTTTTGTTTCGCTCCAGAACCCGGCCGCTGCCAGGCTACACTGGACAAAAGGCGCATGGCCCAGTCTACCAGGAACCATGAAATACTAGTCAATGTCCGGTGCTTGACAGATGGCCGAAATGACCCGTTTAAAATCCTTGGTTGGCTTAATGCCAGCTAAAAGCAAGGTCAGAGGTCACATGGAACTGAAACAGAAGCCAGTGAGAAGTCCATCCAAAGTGCAACAGCCTGTAGTTCCTGCCGCTGCCAGGCTATAACAGGCCGGCTGATTGGCACACAGGGCCATGAGCAATTACCAGACAGATTAAGCAAACAGGATGTGAAGTTACACAAGCTTGGTGAATCAAGCATCAAACATGCAGAGGACTTCATTAAAACCTCCAGCTCCAGGCTGTGGGGTCTATAATCTGGGTTTTTTTTAATGGCTGAAGGAAAACCTGGAAAGGACAGAACTGATGGAGGATGAGATCGCACTGCACAATACTATAATAACAGGAGGGAAAAAGGCACTGACAGACAGACACACAGAGACCGACAAACACACACAGACACACTCATATAATTTAAATTATGACCTTGAGAGATACCCCCAAGCATGAGTCACTGTGCAATATAACACTCCAGCAATAAAAAATTATCCCAGTAATTATGCGGTGAGACTTTCAATGGGGGAGGGGTATGTATGTGTGCGAGTGTTTAGGGGGGGGTCTCTGCTTTTGAATGGAAACGTATTCATTACAGAGGCACAGAAGGCAACATACCGACAGTATCTGTTTCATGGGCCATGCCTCACACAGTCTTTGTGTATCATACTGGACTAAAATGGCTGTGAAGTGCAAAACACACAGGCAACGCAGAAACACCTCACAATAAAACCGTGTGGTCCCTTTGAGCACTTTTTTTGGTTCCTTCTCCATATTTGGAGAGTTTTAAAACAAACCTTTACTTGCCATTACTAGCACGCCCGTCCCAAAGACCCCAAAATAGATGCGCACACATTTTTCCACATCAAGGTTGTGTTTATAGAGAAAGACGTCGCCAGTCACGACAGAAATAGATGAGTTCAGGGCCACTGTCGCACAGTTCCTTTAAATATGGCTGAGGGCTGGGTGTGTAGGGTGGGGTGGGGTGGGATGGGGTGAGGAGGGTGAAGGGTCTGACAGCTTGTTCCAGTCGTTCGTTGTGGCGCACCCAGATATATTTGGATAAGGGGAACCAGGCAGCAGAGACGGCGTTGGTGAAGGATTCCAACCATTCTACTGTTCCCCCTGACAGACTCATTCTGGGTCAATGCAACCATGGTGGCCAGGTCCAAACCCAGGTGCCTCAAGTAACCCGATGCAGGCTAGTGAACGCGTCCAACCATCTCACGGACATGCATTGTAATCAGTTTGATTAGCGGCAGAATGGTTATCCGGTTTCCTGGCTAACTCCCGTCCAGCAAGTGGGTGTGGGAGAAAACAAATAAAACCACTCGGCTCACAATAGTAAAGAGCTACTCCTGAGAGCAGGGGAAGGTGGACCATTTACACACGGTCAATTTAAAAAGCTTCATTACGAACCATGCTTTAAGTTCAGAAGACTGACGACATCACAGCGGATGGGGTGTGTCAAGTCAATTTGCGAGTACTGACGCCAATACGAACGTCGTGCAATTAAACAGAGGAGACCTGTGACCACAGGCAGGGCTCTGAGACATATGACAACCATAAAAAATTATAAAAACCAAAAGAGCAGCAAAATTCTGTTGAAAGAAAAGCGAAACAGAAAAAAATCCAGTCAGCACTGCTGCGCGGACTCCTAACAAGTCCAAACAGGGAAGACACAAAGAACTGTAAAAATAATCAACCAAGGTTTTTCCTCGTAAAGACCCGCATCACGGTGGGAGGAAGCGTATGGCACGGTAGATTTCCTCCACAGAACACCTTGTTTTTGACACCTCTACGAAAAGTAAAGAGAGACTTTCGACACTGGCCTTGTGTGCTAAGATCTCAGACAGGACTTGCAATGGAATTAAGTCACTAGAAATAATAACAAGTGAGCTTTTGGTCTCCTGTGCGTTTCTCTGTCCTTAAGCATCTTGGATGCAGCCATTCATTTATTTTACGTATTACGCTTGTAAATCATAATGTGCGGTCTGGTTCTGAGGTGACCACAGGCACACTTCCATTTTTCCAGGCAGTCACACACGGAAAAGTCACAGAAACTTGGCTCTCTGGGACAAGGGGAAGAACAGGAGAATTAGTCCAAACCTTCCATGCATGAATTCGATTACATCAGCCGCACTCAAAATGTGTCACTAATGGTTAAGATTCTCCTCTCTTCCAACTCTCTGCCTTTGCTCTCCTGTCTGAGACTGCCGTTCCCCTTGGCATTGCAGAGCCTTAAACACTGACCAATCACACTGGACCATGGGAATCTATGTCACACGCCTTCAAATGAGGTGACCAATCACACTGAATCATGGACATCAATGCCACACGCATTCATATGAGGTGACCAAATGAACTAGATCGGTGTCACACCCCTGTCACTGAGGCCAGCCAATCAAACTTTAATCTGCCTTCTATGAAAAACAGGGCCAGAAAAACGGAGGAGAGGCATGAGTTGGAGATGTAAAAAGCTCCACTCACAAACAACGCAATGCAAACCAAACAACACAGCCACAGCTCCTTGCTGGAAATTCATTTATACTATGAACAGTTTGGATACTGAAGGATTAGACTGGACCTTTGACCATTGTACTTAAGTCCAAATCCCATCTGTGCATCTGGCGGCCACTGCAAACCACCGGACAGGTCTTCCGCTAGACTCAGTGTGTGCCCCTTAACATCAGCTGAATAAAGACACAGCACTGCAGCAGGAAAAACAGAAAACGCATCAGGAGCCACTTAAGGTGAGAAACATTCCTCCAGCACAGGTGGAAGAAACGGCACCCACCCACCTCCACCCGTTTTTCCACTTTCTCTTCCCGTTTCCCCCACCCCTTTGTTCCCATCCCAGCTATAGTATATGGAAGGGGGGAAGGTTATAAAACAACAGGCAGATAAACTGGGTGAAGGCCGCCCACGTCAATAGGACTGCCACTCAAGACCTTAATCCAAGAAGGAGAGGCTTAGCGTAACTGATAGTTCCGAGTGTCTCTCTCGCTAAACCAGACCGGACCGCAAAACTGGGTCTTAGCTCAGCTTTTCCAAGGGGGGCCCTTATCTTCCATCTGTGAGGCTAGCATTTTACAGAGGTCGGGAAGCAGTCTTCGCTTTTCGGTTTACCGAACACTTCCGGTAAATACAGACTAAAGTTCTACATGGGTCTGGGCAGCAGCTGGGTCAAATTCTCAAGTTGAGGAGAGAAGCGAGACATCGCAAGATCCCCTGACAACACTGGGACATCTTGACAAGCATTGCGCCTCAGGCCCATGTACAGCCGTGAGACCCAAAATATTGATTGAATAACAATCAGCATCTCATTGCTTTAAATCCTTCTGCAGACGGGCATGAGTACTGACTTGCTGCTGCCAGTGTGTACAGGAAAACATAAAAACACCAGTGACTGCGGTTGTCAATCTGTTACACAACCTAAAGTTAAATAAAGAACAGCTCCTGTGTTGGAAGTTAGAAGACGGTCCGGCTCTGACGATAATATATGAATTAACTCTTATAATGCCATATCCCTCCGCTCATATGTGCGTGGGTACGAGACACCCGCACTCCTGTTAATGTCCAGCGCCTGGCTAAGGGCCCTGCCCGACCTACACTCAGAAAATGACCCCGCATCATGACAACATTCAGGTGTATTAGCAGGTACCCCTTCCACGCTGATGTGAGCGGAGGGCCCACCTAAGACCGCCCAGGACAGCGCGTTCTCAGGATGGCTTTGATTGACACATGTACACAGCACATTCCAGCCCCGGCCTCAAGGTCACATCACTCCCCGCTCCAAAGCGGGAGTTTTGTTTATTTTGTTTTCCAACAGGGTTCAAGCATTTTATCATGCTTGTTTTTTTAATTTAATTAACTGCAAAGTTATAACGGCTAAATCTCCTAAAATCTTTGGGTTAAAGTCCAATCACTCTCCGGTAACTTCCTCCAAGATTCTCTAGCTCCAGCTCCCTGCTCTGAGTGGGCGGCTGGAAAACACTCCTCCACTTTGGTCTCCGGAGAGCCGCCTGGTCGCCCCGGGTTTGTCCTGGAACGACCACTGCAGCTGCCACCAATGGTCAGCCAAACACTGCGAGGGCTGGGCGATTAAAGGGCGAGATTCTTGTTCCTCCAGGACGGATGTGACACGGCGGTGGGGCTGCGTCCCGAAGCCAGTGTTAAGAGCATTCTGCCCTCCCGCCAACTGGGACAGTCCCTCAGTCCACTGCACAGAACCATAGCGGTTCATTAGCCGCCCATTAGCGGCTAACTGAATTCATTATTTTTCAAATACCAAAGGACAAAATTAAACCACAGTTGTCTACTGGCAAAAATTATTTCCTTCTGTTCTGAACAAAAATCTGATTATTTCAATTTAGGGTAACAAAGTGTGACATTGCTCATGTGCTGAACTAAGCAGATTCAATGTGTATTTCTGACTGGTTCACAGACGGAAATCCTGCTAAGGCAACATCTGCTCTGTGAAAAGGGGGAACTCAAACGACATGTCCATATATAACCATCACTCCCAAAGCAAAACCTTTAAGGAGCCGCTTCATCCAGAGCAAATCTGAACAAAGATCAAGTGCCTGACATTCAAAGCACTGTTTTCTGTTCCTGTAATGTCTTTAAAAGTCTGGGCACCCAATTCACCAAATTATTCAGATAACTAAGTTGCTTCGTTAAGAAATATAAATTCATTTTCAGAAGGAAAGTCCATCTTTTGTTTTCTTCCAGGGCTGGCAGGTGCCTCTCAAGTTCCCAAGGGGGCGTGGGTAGAGAGCTCACCTGGCTCGACCCCGTGTTCTGAGGCTCCTGGTGACATCACCAGGGCCTTAATGCAGCACCCGTTCCACAATCACAAAGATTATCAGACCGACAGCAGGTTACTGGAGTCTACAAATCCACCAACCAAACTTTTTCCCTTTCTCTTTCCAAACACACCACGGGAGTTTTATGTATTTCAACAGTATTTTCATCACGTTGGGAGACATAAGCTTAAAGAAAGAAAATTAGTCTGCTGTTAACAGGCTAAAATAGCAGCTCGTGAAAATCAGCCAAGCGCTATGAGCCTACCAGTGACAAATCATTCAATATTCCTCTCATTTCTGTTGACATTTGATCTACTCTTTGCAACTTACACACGACAGTCCCCCGCAGACATGTTAACTGCACTTCTTCACAGGTTCAGTTACTAAATACCTAATGGCTATACCTTCCCTGACTGCAGTTACTTTCACAAAACAGACAGGAAAAGCTGACATTAAATAAAAAAATGTTAAAAATTAAAAATGAAATAAACAAAAACAAAATGCGTAACTTAGCAACAGGGTGTGTGTCATTACAGAAAAAAAACAAGCCTGCAGGGAAGGGAGGGGGTGGAAACTCTTCTAACCATTTGCTGCTGTAAGCCCCATTCCAGCAGAGAATCAGTCCACCTCTACCTATGCCATCAGCTTCTGTGTTCACCAGGTACCTGGAACACTTTCACCACAGCCTAGATTCGTACCGGCCTCGGGTGCGAGTGAACGCAGCGCAACACCCAGCACAAACTTGCTCCCTCTAAAACCTAAGAGGATTTTTTTTACAGCCTCTGCCATATGGCACCCAGACAATTTCCTGGGTTTCCTTCTCTGGTAACCACTAAAGAATTTCAACATATTTAAAAACATTCACGAAAAATACAGGTTATGAATGATGAGTTTCCACATTTATCCTGTTCAGGGTCTGCCTTGCCTGTCACAATTACCAACTGACATGGTACAAGCACATAGGAAAGCAGAGTGAGAGATGATGAGCTTTGACCCAAAGGACAACATCAGCCAAGTGGTAGGGGGGGGGGGGGGGCTTCACCCCCTTATTTAACGGCAAAGCTTAAACCACTAGTCCCCAGTAGATTTGAAACAACAAAACTTGAGCTCTCTGTTTTATAATTGTTGGCATTTTTAATACTTTAATAATTTTGGTCGTGCTTTTAGCTGGGCGAGGACACCAAACCACCGCCACGAGTGTCAAGGTATTGCGAAAATGTTGTCTCCGTCTGGGTCAACCTCGGCACGCTTTCTGCGCCTGCGAGTTTGACATGCTGCGAGTAAACAGGTATTCTGGCATGTTGGCGCAAGCTCCGACAGCTGGGGTAAATGTTCAGGGACGGACATTGTAAACACGGGAAAAAAAATCCTTCAGTCATAAAGCTTCACATCAATATATTTCAAACCATTATCGGAGTCTGGTCACTCGTACGTCCGAAGAACTGCACCGATTGTGACGCTAACTGAATTATTAAAATGTGCTCACGGGATGATGTTACAGAGATAACTAATTATGTTAACAGTAAAATATAAATACTGCGTCTAAAATCGGCCGCCCAATCAGTTAGGTTTAAAAACACATTAAACATCTCTTCAACCTATACTGGACCAAGAAAGGATATAGCTATCGTGTGTTATTTTATGTTATGTTATGTTATGTTTATGTTTGGAGAGAAACAGACACGAGTTAGGCAGCTTTCGTTGGCATCAAATTAAAGGTTTCGTGCGATAGCATGGCTCTTCTAAATTAATATGTATCTACAACTAACATTTAGCTATACCAGCACTATCAATGTGAAACCAATAGTAATCGACAGCATTTGTTAACCGAACTGTAAAAAGCAGAAAAATGCAACAATGTTTTGAACGCCTGCGGCTAGACTGGTAGTTGTGTTTGGCGAACATGACGGACTCAGTCAACCACGTCACACGGTGCTCCTCTTGGCTCGCGCGATCATATACCGTTGCCATTACTGTTTCTCTCATATTTTCCTAGACAGCTTAATTTTACCCTCCACCACGAAACCAGATGATGGGGATCGGTTTTGACTACTTCTCTTTGACCACCAAATCTTTAACATTGGGTGGCAAAACATCTACAATGTATTATGTTACGTTCTAAACGCAGATATAACAGTTTTAATTATCTTTACACGCGGAAACGTGATCGCCCATCCACCCATAAAACTGAACAGCAGTTGAAATGCTAAACGTCTACCAGTTATCTGTGTAGATGCTTAACAACTACTTTCAATAATGCAGCGTCTCTGCGTCGCATTTTGATCGTTTTAATAGAGACCTGGATCAGTCCACCGCACTACTGCTCCCAATTAGACACGGGAAACTCTATCACATTTACAGTCAGCAGAGAAAGATGATCCTTCACCCTACGTCACAATACATCGGGAATGAAAACAAAAACGTGTTGGGCACACGTCATTTGAAAACCAATTTAACCTAGAATATCACAGTAGTTTGCAATATTGGGTGTGCTCCAAGAAACCTTTTTTTGTCTTGGTTATATATGACTAGAGACTAATATTTTGTGACACATTCCCGGCGCCACGGGGCTAATATTAAACTAAAGTAACGTCAGCAAGCTACATAGGGCGGGGACCTACCAGCTGTACCGTTATTAATGTTGTGTTCAAAAACCCGAACACAAGGATAGGACCATGTTAATCATCTCATAAGTCTGTCTGTTTGATACCTTCTAATGGATGAAATAACGCTAGGAACCTAATTATTAAATAATATAAAAGAATAATTGTAATCGCGTGTGTAAGAACACGCCCATAACGTTAGATACATAATTCTCTACAGAAATTAATTTAGCAAAGAATTACCCGCGAATGCAAAGAGCACATTTTATTTGACCTTACCCCATTTATATTTCAATAAATAAAAAATGTATATATTTATTAACCTATATTATTCCTTGGTGAGACCCCAAAAACCGGGCAATGTCGGCGGTTTTTCCTGTCAGTTCTTTCGGTTTAGACCCTCATATCCAACGAAGATAACACACAGCAATTCACCACGTCTTCCTAGGTCTTCCCCCAACATACAGACCACCGGCACCAGTGTATTTCCCTTAACCCCACCTTCTTGTGCGTTTAGAATTATTAAAAACTCTAACACTTACATTACCATAATGCCCATCATTGTACAAAAGAAAACGCATCAACTTCAACATATCATTTGATTATTCCAAGTTTTTACTCGATCGTTTTTGTATTTATTTTTAGTTTAAATGTAAGTGTTAATAGGGGTTTACGTCCAATATTTTAGCGCAGTGTATCCCGCATTCTCGCTCCCAAATGTCAATAGAGTTTTTATTGTACGCAATGAAAATATTAGTCAAAATAATCACACTGGTAAAATTTATATTTCTTACTTACTGTCAGAAATCCTTGACGTGTGATTTTCTCAGTGTAGCGTCCCCGTCTGTTTCTTCGGGAAAGCACAGTAACAATGCCAACGGTAAAACAAAAATGTAGGAAGCCAATCCCGTTGTCCTGAAGATAATTGAATTACATCTGTCAGTAGAATCTTTCAGTTTTCACGGCTACTGGCGATTGCAGGCCTTTAAAACTCTCTTTGCACGTTGACACATTGATTCACGTTTGTGCTTCCATTCTCTCGGAGGCAGGCAGGCAGGCAGGCAAGCAGGCAAGCAAGCAAGCAAGGAACACGGATCGCTGGGCGGTCTATTCCTCTCGCTTCCTGTCCATCCCAGAAAGCAGCCTCGACTAATCGACCAAAGCTAATAAAACGGCTCTGTGTGACAGCCACTGCACGAGTGGGGCTAAGTTGGCTGCTTCTATCTGAGCAGACAGAAGCAAACACAATGGGATACTGTTAACTGTTTCGTGGAGGAGCTGCTTTTGGATGGCTGGGTTTTCCTATCCTATGCGTGCTGTTTTCAGAGGAAGGCTCGGTCCAAATTCCGCCTGTGGCAAAGGAGGTTTTTTTATGCCACGCTGGGAAGCCGCAGGCAATTAATAGCCGAAGTAATGGTGGGTGGTGGATTATAAATGTAGCCTACACGGAGTTAAATTCGGTCTATCCGTTTTTATGCGTTTCAATTACACCTGACGCAAAATAGCGTAAAAATGCAAACCAACCGATTTACCATACAATCTGCTCACTGGTACAGATGGATTATTACGGGAGTATTAAGCCGAATCAAGGATTCAACAGCGTGGTTCGTCCCTGGAAAGAAATATCAGATTTCCGCAAATCAGAACGCTGGTTATATGAAAAACGATAACAAAGAAACGGCCACACAGGTCGATGTATTCAGTTTGCTTTGATCATATCCAACGCTTTCGCTACTCGTCCTCCACCCTGTCCATTAGCCCACGCTACCATTACATGCCCGCTGGGTCTGAACTCGGGGCAACTGGGTTCTCCAATAGAAGATGAAATACGAGATCAGTGTGGAAGAGAGATGAGTGCAAGGTCGGCACAGTAGTCATTCTCCTGGGATTCAAACCGGCCACATCAAACGGGACACACGCAATAACACACCGTAGCTCGTAGACTCCGTGGTGGACAGCGCCTTTGATCAGAAATACACACATCATTGCCTTTGTAAGTTGTGAAGTTCGAGGACTTTAAATACGATGTTTCAGAGCGTATGTGCGCGCGTAGTGCCCACGGTCTCGTTTCCAGTTATTCATCGCATTAAATGTATCTGTCTTTTCAAAGTTAAAGATTAGATGATTATCGTACCATTATTATGACCCATATAATGAAATGTTCACACGGGATCAAGTCCAACCACAGCATTCAGTAAACTGTCAAGGTAAATTAAAGTGGTGAAATGTTTATCTCCGGAGCAAAAACACAACGTTTTCACATCATACTACGTTACACCGAGGTGATCTCGTGTTAGTTGTTGAATTTATTCAGTAGTTATATACAGCGGCAGATTAACATTAAACAAATCACGTTGCATCAAAAACGCGTATTATGTGTGTATTGCTGGCGTGTTTCTGCCCTCTAGCGTCTGAATGTTGTTAGGCCTTTTCAACGTTCAACGTTTCTAACATTTTCAACATTTTCTATGTTTTAGTATACATTTACTTTTAATGTCTGCATCTACCTCTCAATATTAATCTATATTTGGCAATGTCGTTAAAACACATTAAGCGGCGTTTAGTAGAATACGGAAAGGTCGATGGAATTATGGATTTCTAAAACGTATTAAATTTACATGAGGGTATTAAAAATCGGTTAGATATATAAATATATGATGATATATGTAGATATATTAATTATATATAGTATGAAATATTAAGAAATGTATTACG
The DNA here is from genome assembly GCA_025775045.1 of Hiodon tergisus. NCBI lineage: Eukaryota > Metazoa > Chordata > Actinopteri > Hiodontiformes > Hiodontidae > Hiodon > Hiodon tergisus. Next base: position 16,357 of record JAOVYW010062406.1, read on the forward strand.
GCATTCACGCATCTAACTTGTCCCCACAAATTAAGTATACATTTATATAAAAAAAAACTGCATCAGTCATTACCTTTTTATTACGTACATTTTATCTTGGTTGGTTCAATCGGATATAAAACGAAAACGTATTCCATTATGATTGGTTTTCTAATTGATTCACTGGTAGTGTGCGCGTGTGGCTTGGCATAGACAGACAAGTAAACCACATATATTTTAACATTGTTCCTGTCTTGTTTCAAGACAGGAAGTAAACAATGGGGGCACCGCAGTGGTATAAACCCACATCTAATTTTAGAAAAATAAAAAGTCAAAAGACTTTGTAGTTTTCTTTTTCTTTCTGCTGAAGTTTTCTAGTGACGTCAGAAAACAAATTCCCTTGGACACATTTCTAAGAAGTCAATTTCAAATTGCATACCGTGCCTTGTGAATGTATTCATCCCCCTTGGAATTTTTCCTATTTTGTTGCCTTAGAACCTGGAATTAAAATTAATTTTTATAAGCCAACCCTGATCTGTACTTTTCCACAACATTGTCCCTGACCTGTTTGGAGCACTCCTTGGCCTTCAAGGTGCTGCTTGGTGCCCCTTGCTTAATGGTGCGCAGACTCTGCGGCCTTTCAGAACGGGTGTATATATACTAAGATCACGTGGCAGATCATGTGACACTTAGATTGCACACAGGTGGACTTTATTTAACGAATTATATGACTTATGAAGGTAATTGGTTGCACCAGATCCTATTTAGGGGGTTCGTAGCAAAGAGGGTGAATACATATGTACGGTTTTCCCTTTCTTATTTTTAAAAACAAGTTTTGCATTTCATTTCACTTTACCAATTTGTAGTATTTTTTTGTATGTCCATTACATAAAATCCAAATAAAAATCCATTTAAATTACAGGTTGTGATGCAACAAAATTGGAAAAACGGCGAAGGGAGTGTAATAGTTTGGCAAGGCACTGTAGTTGTTTTTTTTTTTTTTTTACGATACTCATTTAAAGAACTGGATATATTTAGATTTTATTTTTTAAAGAGCATAGCTCACAAAGCTCTAGAACACATCATCAGTGAGGTAACCTGGGGTCATTGGGTGTTTTGGGTCTTTCAACATCAGACACCCTTTCCCAGGTGAACGTGGCTGATCAGACCACAATTTCTGTTCAAAAGGCATTATGCTGCAAAACTTAATTGACCTCCTCTCCTTGTCCAAAGCCGCCTTGAAGCCTTCTCTGCTGCTTCAGTAATATTGTTTGACAGCTCCCCTCCTCCACACCCCAGTGATGCCCAGTGCATTGAAGGCTTTGTAGAGGGATTGGCCTGCAAAACCCCTGCAGCCAACCTCAATAGGTAAAATACCTTTATAAACTGCAAAATGAAAGTGCCCCTGCAAACATGCTCCTTCCTGGGTTTTGTTGTTTCCGTCGTCTAAGAATAAAACAAAAAGAACACCTGATTAACAAAAATACTTTGCCGTATTGATATTAGGTTACAGTCCCAATACAATGATTGCTTTCTCACTTCTGAAGGGATGTTAGATTATGAAGCTATAAGGGCGAAAGATCTGCTGACTCTCAGAAGGTTTCTGTGGAACATATACGAGGGGATATCATAACATTGGGCATCAGAACAACATGTAATATGTGTTGGTAGTTTGACCCAAACCGTTTGACAAAAAAACTAAATCTTGCATGTTGACCAAGGCATTCATCTGTTGTTCACTCACTGCGATTCAGTTGGTGAAATTACATAACGGATACGTTAAAGTGAAGGCAGTTTCTAACAGTGCATTATGCAGAGTGCTACCAAATACCAAAGACTAGATCATCAGTTTCGAGACCTTGCAGGCTTGCCGTGAATCAACGTACGCTAAACCAAAAGGGGAAAAAAACAGGAAGTGATACTTACTTATTCAGCTTAAAGTACAGCAAGATTTTCACCTAGGTGACAGCCTTGTCCTCCTTCAAAAGGTTTTGGTTTTCAGGTTTACTAAGTACAAGACCTTACCATACCAAAATCGGACACGATTGGTTGCTCTAGAATCTGAATCAAATAATTATTGTTCGATAGTTGTTTTTTTAATTTATTATTACAAGCAAGCACAAAGCACAGAGAGTTTCCAAAGCAAAAACAACAACAGAAAAACATCCCATTATAGAAGAAATAAAGGACTTTCTATTCCATTTAATCAGTATGGGTTTAGAATAACTTTCGTGCATCTGCTAATAAAATATCATTTTGAATCATGGACTCATTTTCAAGCATGAAAGGATAGGTCAGTATATATTTTTTGATAACTGCCTTCGGATTTTCAACACAGCCATTTAAATTTGGGTCAAGGACTGTCCTCTAGCAAGGTCAGGTCCTAAAATGGCAGTTTGAAAGGAAGCTTGTCATTTTTTTGATTCTTTGCACCGTGGGAGTGTGCTGTGAGATCTGATGTTTTTGATCTTGTTTTGTAGACAGGTGGAGGAGCGGAGATAGTGACAGAGGATAGCACCATCAGCGGAAACAGTACCCAGGACTAACTTCGTCATGAACAACAATGTAAAGTTTAAGTAGGACAGTTAGAAACTCAAAAGCCATATGTGTCTGATCCCCATTCAACATTTGATGGCCAGTTGTATGAAATGCAGCTCCAAGGTCAAGGAGCACTAGAACTTCTGTTGCTTTACCTTCGGTTCAGCCTCATTGCAGCTGTGTCCCATACGGTTTTTGTGTGTCCCCCCAGTTTGATTGCAGCCTACAGTTTCTTGCAATCACATGCATGAAAATGAGACAATTTACATATTTACATATATACCCCTGTGTGTGTGCCTCTGACCCCTGTGATCTCCTTCTCTGTTGGTCACTTGAGATTTCCTGACACTGCCAGTGAAAATAAGTTATTTTCGTGCCAGGCTGTGGTTCTCGCATCACTGAAAAACCCATGTGTGCAGATTCTAACTCTCAGTGGAAGAGGTCTGAGATGGGAGAATGGGAGGTTCCCAGGGGTGGGGTCTCCCCATAGATCCCCCTGAGTTCATGGCCAGGTGTGCTCTACAGTTGAGCAAACCCCCCACCTCACCTTCCACAACACCCCCGCCTCAGCATTCACCTCCAGCATCCGACAGTGTGCACGAGAGCAAACAGGAAACCACAGTGCAGTTTCCCCTCCTGGCTCTTGAAACCTGTTGTGTGCGTAGGTCCAACGTGGGCCTCAAATATCAACACATTTCTGAGGTATCACGGAAGCCTGCAGGAGAAATCTAAGGAGTGTCTCCATGCATCTGTGCCAAAAAGCAAGATCAGTTCTTAAAAAAAGGTTATGAATTGTATCAGGGTAAGAAACAGGGGGAAAAATAAGTCAGAAGAAGAAAGTTGCACTGAATGAATCACAAAAACATTTTCAGTTCTGACTACAAATGCGTGTAGCAGTTGTGCTTTAACGGAAGCCGGTCAACTACCACGATGCTAATGAACTACAGCCCTGGCAAGTATTTCCTTTCCTGGTAGACACAAAGGTGTGCGTGGTGGTGACTGCCGTTGACAATGGCAACTGAGCCTTTGTGATAGACATCTGGGTGCACAAGTTGGTCAGTGCTGCTGCAGCAGGGGGTGTGTCATTTTGCCACCGCTGCTGGGAAGCATCACGTTTCACGGGCGGTCTCTGTCGTTTCCAACCCGCGACACCATTTCAGCTCTGAGATTGGAACAGTAGGTTAACCCGAAATGAACTTCTCTCTGGTGGCGATTCTTCTCAGTGCCTACCTCGCTGGGCTCTTTCTCGCCTGCAACGGTAAGAGCTTCGACCAATCCTCCAAAATTGACTGGCAGGTATTCGTGTGGGGGGGAAAAAAAAAGAAAAGATGATTTGATCGTAAAGTATTAGATGTGGGTACATTTTCATCAATGCATAAATATGTTTGCATGTGTAAGTTTTCTATGATTCATTGCATCGTCTGACCTTAACTTTTTTATATGTTTTAATATGCCTTAACAGTTAATATGTAAAATGTTTACATACGGTTTGTAATTGACATACATACACACATTCCTGAGAACTCTCTGACATGCAAAATTTCTCTCTCATATATTGAATATCTGCACTTTGTACATGTACAGTGCCTTTTCAAAAGTATTCACTGCCTTTAAGTTTTTACGGTTGGTTTTCTCAGAGACAACAATCACTATACAAAATAATTAATATGTCTGATCTACACAACCTAATCCACACCTAAAAAGTAAATTAATTTAAATTTTAAAAATAACAATGGTAACATCAAAAATTGTACACACAGTTGACTGGCCTCTGTCTGTTTGGTTCCCATGCGTTTAGAATAAACACATATCTGTCTTTGTAAGGTCCCTCACTAAGGTAATTAATTTCCAGCCACAATTCAACAACAAAAACCACTGAGCTTTCAAAACAACTCAGGAATGGAGTTGTGGAAAAGAACAGCTGAATATATCACTGAGAATAGTCAAGCAGACGGTTTATCTTGCCACACAAACAGTGCCTATTAGAGATAAGAAAAAGCCATTGAGTCAATAATATTCCAACTGGCGTTTTTGGCAGAGTGGCAAGAAGTAAGTCATTTCTGAGATTAAAAAATTTAATAAAAACATTGATTATCTCTTGGTTTTTGTGAAAAGAATTTAAACAATACGGCAAACGTGGAAAAAATATTTGTGGTCTGATGAGACACAAAACAACAAAAACATTACGGTCTGTATGCAAAGTGTTTTTCTAAAAAGCCAAAGCTCACAAAAACCCTATTCAGCAGGAGAATGAAGCGCAAGGTCAAAGTTTCACTGAAGCCTCTGGGCCCAATCAAAGTCCTGACATACAGTACTGTGCAAAAGTCTAAGGCACCTTAGGTTTTTTACACAAACGTAATCTTTCAAGTTTAGTGTGTCGGTAGAAAAACGTATGTCCAAACATTCATTTTCTGAAAGAAGAACGAGGAATTCTGCCACAGATGGTAAGGTCTCCACAGAGCCCTGATCTCAACATCATTGAGGCTGTCTGGACAGACAGAAGCAAGGCAGAAAGCCAAAGTCTGTACAAGTACTGTACAAGATCTCCAAGATACTCAGAACAATCTACCTGCCGATTATCTAATAAAACTGCACAACAGTGTACCTAAGAGGATTGATACAGTTTTAAAGGCAAAGGGTGCTCTCATCAAATATTGATTAATTTGTTTTTTAATAATTTTTTAGTTTTTTACTGTTTACTGCCCTTTATAGCATTTATTTTATATTGAGAAACTTTTCATTTCACAATGCATCTTTGCTTTACAAACCTTTTTTACATGTGTCTAAGACAAAAGAATGGGTCGTTCTAAAGAACTCACTGAATTCGAGCGTGATACTGTAATAAGATGCCACCGTTGCAAAAAGTCAGTTTGTGAAATTTCTTCCCTCCTAAATATTCCATGATCAACTGTAAGTGGTATTAATGCAAAGTGGAAGCGTTTAGGAACCACAGGAACTCACCCACGAAGTAGCAGACCACGTAAAGTTACAGAGGGGGGTCGGCGAGTGCTGAGGCTCATAGTGCGTAAAAGTCGCCAACATCCTGCTGACTCAATAACTGCAGAGTTCCAAACCTCCTCTGGCATTAACATCAGCACACAAACTGTGCACCAGGGGCAAAATGGCATGGGTTTCCATGGTCGAGCAGCTGTATGCAAGCCTTACATCACCAAGCACAATGCCAAGCGTCGGATGGAG
>JAOVYW010062416.1:0-22067 GCA_025775045.1 Hiodon tergisus
ACACAGGGTTCTACTCCTATCAAAATGAAAAGAAGCAACTAAATGGCCCTTCACTTCACCCTCCAGCACCTGGACTCCTCAGGACCCTATGTCAGGATCCTGTTTGTGGAATTCAGCTCTGCATTTAATACCATCATCCCGGTGCTACTGCAGGACAAGCTTTCTCAGTTGAGTGTGCCTGACTCCACCTGCAGGCAGATCACAGACTTCCTGTCTGACAGGAAGCAGCACGTGAAGCTGGGAAAACTTGTCTCTGACTCCCAGACCATCTGTACCAGCTCCGCTTAAGGCTGCGTTCTTTCCCCTCTGCTCTTCTCCCTGTATACAAACAGCTGCATCTCCAGTCACCAGTCCTTCAAGCTCCTGAAGTTTTCGGATGACACTACCCTCATTGGGCTCATCTCTGGTGGGGAGTCCACCTACAGGCGGGAGATTGACCATCTGGTGACCTGGTGCAGCCAGAACAATCTGGAGCTCCACGCTCTTAAGACAGTGGAGATGGTTGTGGATTTCAGATGGAGCCCAGCCCCACCAACCCCCATCGCCCTGTGTGACTCCACAGTCGACACTGTGGACTCCTTCCGCTTCCTGGGGACCATCATCTCCTAGGACCTCAAATGGGAGCTGAACATCAGCTCCCTCACCAAGAAAGCCCAGCCGAGGATGTACTTCCTGTGGCAGCTAAAGAAGTTCAGCCTGCCAAAGTTAATGATGGTCCACTTATACACCGCCATCCTTGAGTCCATCCTCACCTCCTCCATCACCATCTGGTACACTGCTGCCACTGCCAAGGACAAGGGCAGACTGCAGCGTATCATTCGCTCCGCAGAGAAGGTGATTGGCTGCAATCTTCCATCCCTTCAGGACCTGTACGCCTCCAGGACTCCATCACGACCCCTCCCACCCTGGACACAAACTGTTTCAGACGCTTCCCTCCGGCAGGAGGCTGCGGTCCATCAGGGACCATCACGCCACATGAACATCTTCTTCCCATCTGCATCTGACCTCATCAACAAGGCCCAGGATCCCCACTGAGACAGTCTCTCATGCCCCCCTCCAACCCCCCTGTAAATGTTTGCACAATACAAATCCGGCGATAAACTACCTGGCGATAAAGCTCTTTCTGATTTTGATTTTGCAATCACCAACACTTTTGAAGAGTGTAAAAACATTGCCTGGTCTAAAAAATCCAGATATCTCTTAGGTCATGCTGATGGCAGAGTCAGGATTTGGACCCATTCTTTTTAGTGTCAAACGGTGCAGCCTGGTAGCGGTGGTGTAATGGTGTTGGGGATGTTTTACTACGCTTGAATGCCATGATGTATCTGAACCTTGTTGCTGATCAGATGCAGGACTAAAGCGTACCCTTCGTAACATGGATACTTCCATGTCACAAAGCACATGTGGTCTCAGAATGGTTCCAGGAACATGACAGCTAGTTCAGTTTACTTGAGTGGCCTGCACAGTCCTCTGACCTCAACCCAGTAGAGCGTCTTTAGAATGAGATGTAATGGGCTGTTCGCAGCATGAATGTACTGCCGTCCAATCTACAGCAACTGTGTGAACATTTCCGACAAATTGTAGAATCCATGCACCAAAGAATTCAGTCTTTTCTGGAAGCAAAGAGATTCCTTACTAAATGGGTGCACCTAATTAACTGGCCACTGAGTGTGTATGTATGCAAGAAGCTTTAAGATCACATTTAACAAAGGTAAAAAACATAATAGTGGGATTGTAAGCAATGTTATATCGCACCTAATGCTGATGCTTTTATAACATTAACAGACTATCACAACGCTTTGTTAGTTTGATTCCTGGTAAATGTCCAAGATAGGGTAATGCTGCCCCTGCTCCAGGATGCCTAACTACAGCACTCCACACCTAATTTCTTCAAATTAAACGAATTGTTGGTTTGACTGACTCCCTACTAGTACCTCTTGTCCCACCCGCTCCCTCTTCTCTCCCTTACCAAATTATTGAGCGGAATATGGGGTAGCCAGTAAAGTTCAGTTCTGCAACTTCTACCTGATATCCCACATGAGTGGAGCATGTGAAAACTAAACAGACTAATAGTGCATGCAAAGTGCACGCCTCACCAGGGTCTGACCAAGTGAACCTATAAGCCCCAAATTACTGATTCACTGAACAATATTCAGATTCACATTTGAAAGATTCTGTTCAGAATAATTTGGTAAGCTGGAAGAGGGAGCAGGGTGTTGCATTTAGTACACTGAGTAGATATACTTAAGGAGAGTGTCAGACGAACCAATATTTTGCTGAAGTGAGTCGGTTCATTTCGTTCACTTAAAAGATTTGTTTGTTCAAATCTGCCCATCACTACTCATCAGTGGAGCCTAATTGTATTACAAATTGAGAGAGGCTCAGGAGAGCAAGTATAAACAAGTAGCTTCCAGACGGTTAAAAAAAGTAAGAAACTAGAAAAATAGAGAAAATAGAGAAATATATAATAATAATTAACATTTACAAAACTCAATCAAATATAAATGTGTATATATATGAACTTTGTATCTATCAACTGAGATTTCAAAGTAAATCCATTAATCCATGTTCTAACAAGTTTCTCTGTGATCTATAGATTGTGTGTAGAGCAGGGAACAGGAAAGGCTAAGAAATCAATACCTCTGTGAAGATTGTGAAGAGTGGCAGTGAGAGAACTGACCTGGGGACAGTTTTGGACCTCGAGGGGGTTACAGCTGTTAGTACGTGGTCTGAATTTATTGCTCGAGCCACTAAACAAATATATAAAATGGTGTTACATGTAAAAATGCATATTGTGTGTAAAGGCAGGCTGTGTCAGACTGGCTTTTGAAGAAACCGCATGCATTCATTGAGGAAATTCAGTGTTAAAAGAAATAAACAGGATTTTGTTTGAAATGTAGGGTCTTAATGTTATTGTTCATTTAAATTTTTTTTAAAGATAATTGCTATCTACTGTAGCTGACAAACTGATAACTGCAATCTCCATTTTGTCATTCGGTCAAAATGATCTTTTTTTGTATGTAACATTAATTTGTATGTGATTAATTTCCTATTAACAAATTGATTTTCCTCATTATTTTTGTAGGCTTAAGTTAATATCACTCTAATCAAACAATCATCTAAACTAATGTCGATATTAGAATACTGAAAGGATATGAGAAATAAAATACTAACAAACTACAGTATATGACAAAATCCATGTTTCTTGATGTCAGTATCAAGCCGCACGGCATTAGTATTTTCGTTATATCAGTGCAGCACCAACACATGCCGGAATTCAGAGAGATATACTGAGGTTTGTGTGGAATTGCATTAAACTAATATCTAACCCCAAAGTGATAACAGAATGCGTGAACATGGATTGTTTGTGCACCCCTTAATGATTCCTTGAGAGAGGTGGGTTTTGGTTTGTGTTGTCTAAACCTTGTCCTGTTTATGGTTATGGATTAGTTTCTGCTATGTTTATTTGACCTCAGCTGCTTGGTAGCCAAGTTATGTCCTATTTACTTTGTTGCTGTTTATTTTTTTTATTTTTGTAATACACTTATTACCTGGGTTTGTTCTGAATTAATCTTTTGTGAATGGAACATTAAACCCCCATCTTTTCCATTCCTCCTTGTCTTTGTCTGGCCAGTCCCTTACATATGATGGCAGCGATTGGATTTGTCAGTGAGGAGGTTTGAGGACTGAAAAAAAGAAGGAGAAAGAACGGACTAAATGCAGCAGTGACAAGGGAGAGCAAACCTGACCCAGAACTCGGAGGCGGTGGACGTGCAAGGCAACTCTGAACCAGGTGGAGCTGTTAGTGGGGAATCACCACCCACGGAGAGCAGAGAGCCCAGCATATATACGGGCTGGCTGACCTTTTCCAGGCCTACAGCAGTCAGCAGCAGGCCCTTAGGTAAATGTCTGGGCCAGGAGGCTGTCATGAACCAAAGTTAGGAAAGCTAGCTGAATTTGATGATGTAGAACATTTCCTTATTAATTGCAGAGCCGTAGCATGCCGCTGGCTAATAACAGATGGGGCTTTCAGATTGATACTTCCAATTACAGGCAAAGCTAGAGGTGCCTATGTTCATATGAAAGTGGATGATTCCTTTGATAATGATCAGGTTAAGGGCTCTATCCTAAAGATATATAACATTAACCCTGAAGCTTAACATCAACAATTTTGTTCCCTAGAGGTAGCGCAAGAAGAAATTACGCCACCTCAGAGGAACGTATGGTAAATGGGTCAAGCCCAAAAAGAAAAGTGTGGAGTAAATAGGAGATACCATTACACTAGAACAATTCCTCAGAATTCTGGCCATGGAACTCCAGGTATGGGTCAGGGAGTATGACCCAGGGACAACTGAAGAGACAGCTAACCTGGTTGACTCCAGGAAGGCCACCAAGGGCACCAGGAAATTCAGCCATTGCAGAGGATGCAATGGGTAAGCCATTTTTGCAATGGGTAAGCCCTCTGTAAGGGAGAACCAAAGTACTCAAAAACTGATTGCCTGCCCCCTAGCAATTGATCTGTTATCAATTTGAAGAGGAAAGCCATACTAAGCCATTGTGCCCCAAAATCTATGCTAAGATCTCACAGATATCTTATGTGCCCTGGACAAAGCAGGAGTCACCAATCCATCCCAGTTTACAGGAAGTAGCTGTTGAGCTTAATGTCCGTGAGCTAAAAGCTCTTGTAGACATTAGTTGTATGCGGACCCTTGTCCAGAGACAATACATTCCTCAGCATATGGTCAATGAAACCGCTCCTATTGTCATTCCGTGTATATCTGGGGATGAGAAACTGTACCCTACCACTGAGGTCTACCTGAAAGTACAGGGACAGCCTTATCTAATCAATGTTGGTGTAACTGATTCCCTACCTGTGTCCATAGTCTTGGGTCTAGATGTTATTCTTGACCTCTTGAATCCCATTTGTGTTTGTAATGTTGTTCTCACTAGAGCACAGGAAAAGCTGGAATCTACCCAGGTTGAGATCCTCAGCACCATGCCATATTATGATGTGGATGTCGTTGGAGAGCCCGGAAAAGCCTGGAAGTCCCACAGCTAGAAAAAGCAGGAGAAGTTTCAGCGCACTGCTGTGGACCTACTGGAAAACCATAGTCCACAGGTGCCCTTTGGTTTTAAAATCCCTGATAACATCAGCCAAAATCAAAGAGATGATGTGAGTCTGAGCCCTGTATATCAACAGACTGTACCAAGTAAGGGAACTGACCCGACTTCAAGCGAGGATTTAACTGGTGAATGGTATCTACTCAAGCAGGGGCTGTTGTTCCATCAGCTAAGGTCAGACTAGTAAACTGGTAGTTCAGCAAGGATCCTATGAGACTGGATTTAGACTCCATTCTCTGGGCTGGTCATCTTGGGTAGCACAAAGCTTTTACAAGGATTAGACAGCACTTTTGGCCTGGAATGGGGGCAGATATCATTCAATATTACAGGAGTTACCCAAAATGCCAACAGACCTCAATCAGAGGCCCCTCTAAAGTTGCCTTGCCAATTAATCAGTTCGCTGGTAACTCACTCTGCTGAAAGTAATTTCTTCACGGTCTTTCTCTTTCTTTTTTATTTAAAAAAATAACATTCGCCTGAAGCACTAGCCAAAATAAATAAATAAATTAAACAAGGGCTGGATTTCTGCCAACATGCATCTGAATGGAAAAGAAATAATATCCTCCTATTATGAACGGAGCCATCTCCCAGCCTTAGGGAACCAAAAGAAACACGCTTGCCAGCATACAACAAAAACACAAATGAGATTCAGGATTACTGAATATCGGAGAGAGCTAAGTAAAGCCCCACATCTTTATATAAACTGTTATACAATCCGAACAACTTACAGATAGAAAATCCTCATTAAATACGTATGAAATCATATAATATGTAAAGATTTAATATATCATTTGAAAAGACACTTTACCCTCACAAAGTATGCCCATATGCAGGAGTGAACGGTAATGCATTGTAAGTAGAGAACCAATCATTGGTTGCTTAAAAGCTTCTTTAATATGGTGCTTATGGCTCTCAGGTAGCATTCATGTAGCGTTATGTACCTCCTGCCTGCCTGCCTGCCCTCCTACTGGCTAAGAGCAGATATGCTACCTGGATTAAACTAATTGAGTGCCGTTTTAAGTATACATGTACATACACTACCGGTCAAAATTTTTAGAACCTTTATTTTTCCAGTTCGTATTGAAATTTACGCAGTTTAATATCTCAATGTTCTCTGAAATTAAAATATAGATCAAATAAACAATCAGAGAAAAAATAAATCATGGAATCATTTTGTTGATCAAAATTTGCTAAAATTTTTTTATTCAATTTGTCACAATTTGCAGATATAAAAGCCAAACACTATTGTGGCATTCTATTTAGAATGGAAATCAAATATTGTTCGGAAAGTTCTTCCCAACACTGTTGCAGAAGTTCCCACAAATGTGTTGCACTTGTTGCACGTGCTTTGCTTTCACCCTTCTGTCCTGTTCATCCCAAACCAGCTCGATGGAGTTTAAGTCTGAATGCAGGCCATTCTGTGATTTTAAGTCTACCGTCTTGTTCTTTTCTTTGAAGGTAGTTCTGACATAGTAGTCCTGACCAACAAGGCGTATACCAGACGTTATTGCTTGGCGCAACAAAATGCTGTGGTAGCCGTTTTGATTCAGGGTGCCACTAGTCCGCAACAAAATGCTGTGGTAGCCGTTTTGATTCAAGTCACCGACTCCTGATCCACCAAGAGTCCCAAACCATCACACTTCCTCCTCCACGTGAAGACCCATCTTTTCACCGACTCGAAAGCGTACAAAAACCATGTCATTACTACACAGCTTGATTTACTCAATTTAAATTCAAAAACTGCCCAAGAAAAATGCCCGTGTTTTCGTTTTAAAAATAATCATTAGCAGTTTTATTTGGAGATTTTATAATTGAACACTGCAAAAATGGCGTGACAACATTTAAGAGCATTGTGACAATTGTGATAATTTAAAAGGAAAAAAACGATCATGAGTCAAAACAGTTGAGGCCGTGCGGACCATTGATATCTGGGTGCAGTTCTGGGTGAAAGTAGTAATCATTCTGCTTTTAGACTGTCGTGGTTACCACATGTCTGCTATACTACTATTATTAGGGAAATAGAGAGATTAGGGCTGGGACCAAATCAAAACTTGCTAATTGTCCTTTATAGAAAAGTAGCCTTATTGTCACGTGAAGAAGAAATAAGATGGTTAAAATGAAAATAATAAGATACCGTGATTAAATACCGTTTTATTAAATACAATTAGCTGGTTGTCACCTTCCCAGGCAGACCCAGAATGACACACCTGAGAGTAGTTTCCATAATGATAACAAAGTCAGGCGCTGCCCATTATTTCCTTAATAACAACATGCGACCTAAATAAAGTTGACTTCTGAAACATTTCAGACAAAAATTTCAACCTCAAACATGAAGATCGCATATTCTGCTGAGAGTAGCACAGTTTGAAGCTGGAGCTTTGTTCAAAAACAAGTTAAATTTATTTTAAGCATTTACATTTCTATTGAATGAATGTCACAGAGAACAGTGTTGACTTTATTCTGCAGCTTTAAACCCAATATAAAGCTCTCATAGCAGTCATTTAAAGAAAAAGTTGGCCGTGCATAATAATGGTGTATTCATGTGTTGACCTATTTAAAAAATATCCCATACATTTTGCTATAGATTCAGCTGGAGATTCAATTCAAATTAAATGGTCTTGATAGATCAGGAAGAGGTAAACAAAGACAAAAGTCAGTCACCCTCATCTAAAGGATGTCATTGTTTGTGTGTTTCCAATCAAGGGCTGTGCAACAAAGTTTAAAGACTCCAGTGAGTAAGTTACTCCAAGTTACAAGTTACTCAACCGAGTTAAAAGGGATCATTCACATCAGCTGTTGAGTACTTTGGTCAGGCCTGATTTGGACCTGCCTTGCGCAATATGGATTCCAGCCCTTACCATCAGAGTGAATTTGTATGGGAACAGGGTTTACATGCATATCATGTCGTGTTTAAAACGAATTCCTGGAAAAAAAAGTTGCTGGTGCCTGTCAGGGTTCCTTCCAAGGGTTCACAACCCTTCAATGGGTTAGGGTGGCATTACACAAAGCAGTTTACAAGCAACTTGTATCGCAAGCAACCACATGTAACACCCACAGTCTATATGCAACTCACTTGCAACTTCTACTTCAAGGCACTGATTTCATGCAGTGTCCAATCAGTAAACAGTTACAGGTCATGTGGCCATTTCAGACTAGACCAGAAAAAACAGGGATCAAATTTAATCATAATCATAATGTTTGTACATTTGTCGTGTTTTTCTGTTCTGTCACAGCCTGTATGTCCTGCCAATAGCGTCAACTTCTCTAGCCCATTAATATACTTTTTTCCATTGGTGACCTGTTGTCAGTGTCACCCCAAACAAGGGTGATCATTTGTTATCCAGACAGTTACTTAGGGCAATTACCCAGGAGCAAAACCAACCATACGCAATACACTTTAAAATGCATTCCTATTCATATAGACTCAGTTTATGTAGAAATTCGGATTGTATTTCTATTGTATCTGTGGGGTCTGTGTCCAATCTACTAGTGTTCAGTCTCTCCTGCTTTGTGCTCATTCTCATATCAGTCATGTTTGTCATTATAGGATAATTATAGTTTAGAATGTTACACATATATATATATTAGAACGTGCTGACATGTCACCCTGCTTCTGATTGGGCATAGCTTCAAACTGAATTGAACTGCAGACAATTTTCACAATGTAACAATAAAATTGAATGTGATCTGGTCGTACACAATTATTGCATGCAATTTTTTTGTGTTTAAATTGTTTGTGTAACGCCAGTCATTTCTAAGACTCTAAGACGTATTTCTAAGACATGTTTTCCAAATGCAGAACGTTTGGGGCAGTGGTGAATTTTCCCAGGAGTGGGAGCAGTAATATCCAGAGATTTCACTAAGGTCAGTGTTCATGAATCCATCATCAGAAAGACAAAATGATTGATCAGGGGAGGGTGTCAGTGTTCAGAGCTGCTCTCAGTGGCTGGAATCAGAATGACGCTTTTTAAAATGACATATATCACAACCAGTGTCATCAGTGTTAATTTGGTTATTCGAATATCCGTGATGCATGAAGTGTCTGACTAATGGAGATTTAGCAAGGGTTTCAAGTTGGGTAAAATCACGTCACGCATCCATCTGCGTATGCACTAAGCTTTTTTGTCTTTTTTTTATTTGTTTGTTTTGCTTGAAAAAACAGTAATTACCTAAGCCATAACAGCATAAACACATTTTGATTAGAGAATGCACTACAGACTCCAGTTGGCATGACAGCTTAAGCATATTTCTGCTCACTTGAAAAAACCCTCAAAATCTTTTCAAGGGTTCGGTGAGGTAATTTACCAGAGCAGTGGAGGCTACACTACGAGTCATGAACTTATGCGATTTCCAAAGGGTGGGGCTGCCCGTCATGGTCACATGGTCGCCTGATGCAGAGAAACACGCAAAACCACAGGTGAATACTAGACTGCGTGCAGAATTACAAACATGTTTTCATTCCCAAAGTTCAACAAATGATCAATAAATGCCAATCAATAATTTAGTCTTGTCATTCCTTAACACCCATAAGTACCAAATTTATGCACAGAAATCAGCTGCGGAAGATCTTATTGTCTAACTTCAAGGATATTCCCTCATTTGGTTATCATTTGGATCATTAATGAGTCTAATCATGAATGAGTTTTCCAGGGGATATTTCCCTGAAAATAACCATCCTCTGGGTTAAATAAGTTTTACTTTCAATGATACAAAGATACAGAAATGTCTTTAGTGGTACACGCAAACAAAATAATGGGCTGTTTGAGGCAATTTTATAGGAGATTAGTTTGAGATTACAGGTCTTTGCTCTCCAAAAATGAAAAGCTATTTTGGAGAAACAGGAAAAGGCCACCTGTTCCAATATAAGTGGTTTCCATTTTCTTACGGAACATGAACGAGAATATAAATGAAAAACAAAAATCTTTTTAAAAAATTTAAACACATGAGAATGGCTGAAAAACATCCAAACTAGAGGAGTAAAATATTCAGCAACAACTTTTATGCTCCAACCCATTTGATTTCCTTAAATATCAGACTCTATCCTTACAATTGAAGAACGAAAACCAGAATACCAAGACCTGGATTAATAAAAGTTTGCTGTGTGTAAAGTTTTGTTCAACCAGACCTCCCGCATAACTTCTACAAAGATTGTCTTAATAAGATACATTCAGTTCAACTGCATTTTCAACTCTCACGGCCAACCACAAAGGGCGAGCTGAAGGAAACCGAGAGCAGGGACTCATTCTCTTCTCTATGACAAAGATGTGCTAAAACCATGGAAACACCATTGTGTTAATGGCTGGGTTAAAACAAACAGGAAGACACATCAGTCGCCACCAGCTTCAGTTATTTACAATGACCCTGTTGCCTTCAGCTTCTGTTATTTGCAATGAGCCAACTGAGCTACTTTATCCCTTCTCCAAATACCCAGCAGCGTATTTAGAATGCCACAGCAAATCAAGGGACTTTCGACATTGACAAAATGCATATCATTATTGTTTACTTATATTGCTGCCTTTTGCTTTTAGAACCATTTAGTGGAGTGTTTAAGGTATTGGGCTGGTAATCAGAAGGTTCTTGGTTCAGATAAAAGTTTGTACAATATCAGGCTGTATGAATGGATAAGAGCTTTAAGTCGCTCTGGATATGGGCATCTTAACAGCCCCACTAAAGCTATGGCAAAGTCACAGGAATGCCTACTGGAACAGGAAGGTACAGCTCAGTGAGCTAACCTGGTCACAAACTGAAAATGAGCCCGCTGGCAAAAAAACAGCCCACCAACGCCAATGGCATGTTGTCTAGATGCATGTGTCCAGAACAGCTTCAGCTTATATTCATTAATTCAGCCGCAGGAGATTCACTGTAGCAGTCGGAGCAAAGCACTTTGCTCAGGGGTGCAAGAGCTGCAGAATCTGCATTCTGTCTCTTTTTTCCAATTTAACCATGACATCTCCTGGCTAATGCAATGTTGTTAGGCATCTCGTGTGCAGGCCCTATCCGAGGAGAGAGCCGCCATGGTATAGTGGAGGAGGAGCTCACAAAAGGAAAAAAATCATAAACCACTTCATTATGTCTGGTTTTGTTTGAGACATACGCTGAAAGGACATGCCAACTGTGTTTAAATAACCCTTAAATGTTGAAGTGTAGTTTGCATTTTTTTTTCTTTTCAGCCAATGCGCTTCCTCAGCATGCTTCCCACCGTCCCGACGTCCCATGTGATCACCTTCGTGTATGTAGTCCTATTGCCGGAAGGGTGTTGCACCACTACAGGTGAGTTGATCAGCCCTTCAATAACCCCGAAAGACAAAAAATAAACTCAGATTGGTCCCTACAGCTATGGATCCACAGTCCCGTCTGCCATGGTAGATTTTGAATTGCACATTGTACATTGTGGAGGTTAATTTACCACAAAATGTAAAAAACCTAAACACAAAAGCTTTAGAAGGTTCAGTCCTGAACTTCAAAGTGCACAAAAGCATTTCTGAGCATACAAGCTTAGATATTAGAATTAATGTCAAGATAAATATTATTAGATAGATATTAGATAAAAACTATAAACTATAATCACAAACCATAAATACCCCTTAAACCCTGTTTTTATTTACATTTACATCCAAGCAAACAGAAATTAGCAACAAGGTCAACAAGATAAGCTAGCAATGCTAGGTTTGATCTGCTGTTTAGATTTCTTGAGAACTGTCTTGCTTGCTGTGCAATTGTGTTTTAAATAACAAGTTAGGCGATGTCTGTTTCTTAACTCCTTCTATTTTTTATGCAAATCTGGCCATGTGTGTTTTCATGCATTTACACCGTGTAAAGAGACTTTAGTGCCATTTGCTGATAAACACATAAGCCATCTGTTGTTCTGAATTATAATACTGAGAAATAAGCACTTGCATGGTAGGTTTGCTCAGCCAATTCACCAGGTCATGATGTCCTTTCAAGCCAGCCGCAGATCTGGGCAAGTGGTGTTTACATGTTCTTATTGTGCCATTTGCGTAGGTTTGTTTTTGGCCAGATCCTATAGTCGCTTCCAACGTCCAAACAAACGCTTCTTGGTTTGGCTGGAGCTTCTACATTGTTCATCTAGTGTGTGCGTGCGCGTGTTGGAGTGAATGTGTAAGTGGCTGGATGGGGGAAGGAGCCCTGTTCTAGCCCTGCATGATTTACATCCACAGGACGGTCTATTTTGTCAGGACCCTGAATGTGATTTTTTGGGCCCGGAAAAATGTAATGTAATGTATTGTATTTGTGCTCCTGTACAGTGTCATTCTATGTCTGATGCTGTGTGTTCTAAGAACGTCTGTTGAAATCTCTCCAAAGCAATCTTGCCTCTAATCTGTATTCAGCTTTCCAGCCAAAAGAAGACTTCATTCTCTAGACATAGAGGTTATTTATGCCGCGTAGCAACAAACCGTACCAACACAGCTGTCGCTCATTGTGTGCACGCTTTCATAATCCACAGAGCAATTCTTGCTCCTCATAGAAACGCCTCACCCCGTAGAGTAACTGAATGCTAGAGGAAGATCCCCTCTCACTCTGCACCGTAGTTCCCAGTCCACAAACATGTTTCATTCACACTCTGAGGCTTCGACATGAAAGTGTTCAGGGTTGCCATACACGGGGTTCAAATGCCATCCTACTGAAGGGCAGCTGAATGATTTGACAACTGGATTCATGTCTGTAACACACCAATACTGAAGAGACCACCCTGAAGCCATGCCGCTGGCAGTATAACGTCAAGAAACATGTTACAAGAGATAAGCCACATAATGTCCAAATGTGCAACTGGTATTCAGGACACAGCAGGCAACATTTAACAAATGAGCAAATGCCAAGAAAACACATACAGAAAATATGTTAGAGTGTTTTCAATGTTTAATCTACGTAGATGTAAATCAAGCTTCCTAACAATTGTAAATAATTTAGAAATTGAGAAAGATCATGCTTGGCAGAGTGAAACCTGTAGATATCTCAAGACGTACAGGGCTAATCGTGTGCTTCTTGTTTTAATATTCAATATAAAGACTCAAGACTGCTCAGAGTTCGCTGAGGGATGTTAAGGATAGATTGCGCCTGCTTGGTTAACTGCTTGGAAAACTAATTGAGACAAATATACTCAGTGGAACGTCCTTGGAGCATTGGGACGAAGAGTCAGCAAGGCTTTGTGTCACGGAGGAGAGAGACGGCGTGCTTCAGCAAACACAGGTCTGATTGAACTCCTCTCAGATTTTGTAACATTTCCCTGCCCTTCTGGTAAATTATTTTCTCCACTAAGAAGGGAATGCTGGTATTGCTGATGCCAATGATAAACCTGTATTGTTCTGTGAGCTCCGGAACGTAACGTTTAGGGGCCTCAGCCCCATTAAAACATTCATTATACAAATCAGATTTCCACTGGGGAACACATTTACTAATAAGGCTAATGAGGATTATAGTTATTTAAGTTATTTGGAATTGCCTATTATTTATTTTTGTTTTCTCTTTTACGAATGCATCTCGACTTGACGCCTCAAATCCTGCCATCACACATCCTATTCACCTTCGAGTAGCCCATCATGTTTACATTTAGCAAAGTTTGCGTCAGAGGTTCAGTGGCAATTGTAAAAGAAATGGGCAATTCCATGCCTTTACAGGTAAGGGGGCACTAGAAAAAGTGAATTATTAATGATTAATAGACTCACCCGGAAAAAAATGTAACAACAGCTGATAAGTTACTCCTACAGACAATCAGTGGCATCTGATTCTGAACAGGACTTATAAACCTACATAATTTGTCATAGAGTGCCTATTGACTAATGGGGATTTTCCAACATTATTACCATGCTTAAAAAACGTGCACAGATAAGTGTTAATTATTAGGTACAACAGCATTACATTTACTCAGGACTTAAATTCAGTCGGCACTGTGCAGAGCAAAGGTCCGTCATTTAAAAAAAAAAACCTTGACCCTACTTTATTTCTACGCACACCCATTGGCTATAGCCTATAACAATGATGTTTTTGTGCCTCAACACATACCTCATACTCCTTCAACGTATGATAAAGTACTAAATATTTAGCTCTTCTGCAACATTTACAAATATTGAAATAAAAATCACTAAAGACAAAATAATGTTAACATTATTTTCTTCAGCTCCCCTTTAACATTAGTTAGCAACATTAGCAGCTAATCTCCAGAGCAAAGTCAGGGAAGAAGAAAAGTATGAAAACCTGATACTGCAGCCTCCTGAAGTAGCTGATGTTAAAATATATATTAAATATATAATATGGAGAGGGATTGGTTTTGGCAAAGAAAACTGTGTGTACGATTACATTATATCAAAAGCAAAGCGTTTCATGCATGTTGTAGTAAACGGCAATCTTGGCTGGACATAGAGGAGTCTGGAGACACGTTTTAAGTTTCCGTTCAGCAAAATAGTTGATTGTGTTATCAATTAAAACAGAAAAGGGGTTGGCGAAGGCTAAATTGATTTACTTGCAAGTGGTTACTACAATATGAACTAATCAATAATAATACGAAGCAAAGACAAAGGATCATCCTCACAGCATTCACTCAGCGTTCCCTTCTCCCGGAAGTTTTTGGGTAACGTTAAGTGGCTAGCCAATTAAAGCAAGTCAATTTAGATTGCTTGAGCTTTAAACCAACCAACACACAGATATAAACCAAACCATACAATTACACACTTCAAGAACTCAGATAATTCCTTAATTTTCTCTCAGAAGAAATGTAGGTATTTTCCAACAAAAAATCTCTACCTCCTCTAAATAAATCATAATAATGATAATTTAAAATAAATAAAGGTTACGGGACTATAGGGTCTAGTTACTAGAGATTGGTTTTAGATAACTACTAGATCACATAGCTAGCAATTACTTATATTTTCTATACTTTTCATTCAATGATTGATTTTGTATTGTAGCAATTGAGTAATTACGACTCAGGATGCAGTACTTGGGTAAGTATCAAGATGGGTCCATGGAATCATGCTGCTAATGCCAAATCCTGACTCTGCCAATGGCATGACACAACAGGAACCAGGGTTAATTGGATCAGGCATTGCGTTTACACTCCTCAATTGTCCTGTGTTGGTGATTGCATGCTCACTGGAGATGTTTCTTCTAGTTTTTAACTGATAGCAGGGGGACCCAGTGTGGTTGCCTGCTGCAGTAGCAAATTCATGACAAGGACCGGAAAGTCGTGCATTCCGACATGCCGTTCTGCTCACCACTGTGGTTTACCTCTTTGTGGCCCGCCTGTTAGATTCACTCACTGTCTGTATGAGTGATCAACTTTGGTGAAAAAGGTGGCGTAGTTAATAAACTGGCCATGTGTATGTATACATTCTGTGGTATTGGTGCTTTATTGCCCCCCCCCCCCCCCACCCCGATAACTGCCTATGAGAAGAGAGGCACTTTCTGTAGTGTACAAAGAGTGGGCACAGAGTTTTTTTAGCGGTTATTATTATTGTCATTATTATTATCATCATTATTATTATTATTATTAACCATGGGATTTTAAAAAGTGTTTAGAACAACCTTATTTTGGGTTCCCTTTTTTCAGACTGGGAACCTGTCCCCTGAAAGGTCATCGCTCTGGAGCCAAGAGAAGTCCTGCAAATTGTGCAGCTCTGCTGTCTACGTAATCGAGTCGAGTTAATGTAACATGGTAAAAGGACAAAGCGGAAACTGAATTTAAATATGTTACTTTATATATTTAAACATGTTCATTTAAAGGTGACTTCATTTAAACATGTCAAGATTTTAGGTGAGGCCGTCACTTACAACAGCAGCTTCAAATCACGAGAACAGAATTATTAAAATCAGTTGAACTAACATGCCGTTACGTTTGTTAGTCACAAATGCCAAAAAAATGCAATTTTTGAGTTGTTTAAATGAAAAGCCTCTAAGCATTCTCAGTGTTAAGTCCCTACCTTCCTGGCTTCTAAGGGGAGATGCGGATGAACTGTTATGATCTCTGACAGAGAGGAGAATCAAAGGGGCTTTTCAGTGGAGCGACAGCCTGGGATGTCAATAGGGATTTTGTGGGATTCTTCCAATGCAAGGCTTAACAGCTGGATCAACAAAGAGAAGGGACTACAGACAAACCAGCGTGTGTTTCTTCTACTGCCTTTCCACACAAGCATCTGTCTGAGCTCTGGTCTGCCCCGTTCACTGTCTCGCCGTCTTCTACTTTGTGCAACTTTTGCACAAACACAACGGACAGGGTGGTGCACATAAGGCCCTACATACAAGGTCTGTTGTATTTCCTTTTTCCTTTTTTCATTGCAAACATTTGCATTCATAATTACAGATTTGTTTGTTTTCCTTGGCTGGCCCCACAAGGATAGGGGGCAATGTCATGCATTTTTCAATAACCGACAGCTCCTTTATCTGCATAACTTCAGTTTAATAATTGCTGGGCTGTAGGTTTTACCCTCAGGGTTGCATGCATTAGCATTTTTTTTTTGCAGATATATAAATATGTGGGGGGAGTTCTCTCCCTCATGTGGTATGCAATGTAAATCAAAAAGTAAAATTCCTGAAGGGCTAAATGAGTGACGAAGAACAATACATTTTTTTTCATTTTAAATGTATTTTAACTTTATTTACTCCAACTTTTAATTAAATTACTGCTCTTTTGGGTGCAAAGTGTAAATTTTATGGCCCTTATAATGTAACAAAATCAACTGAGAGGCTGAATATTGAAAGCAAGGAATTTAGAAAGTGTATACACGTGTCTCAACTTTTCTTCAAAACTAGGCAAATGTTATCGAGACTCATTTAATTGTGTATGAAATATGTCACCAAATAGGAATACATTGGCTTCTTGTGAACTGACAGTAAACCATTTTCAGGTTCTGGCTCTCGAGAAATATTCAAGTTTCTCTGGATAGTACAACAGGCCTTCCTGAGCAGTTCTGCATGAGGCCAAGCATCGCTAGCGAATCCACGTTGGCCCTAAGTTATTGGATCTGTATCCAGAAGGTTGGTCAGCGAAAATCTCAGGAGGATCGCTGTTGTTGTACTCTTGACAAAGGTAGCCAACTGGCTTAAGTTTAAATAAGATGTACTCTTATGAAGCAAATTAACTAAATGAGTAGGTGATTATCTTGCCTAGTAGCATGCTTTTGGTCTCAGACATTAAGCATGTTGAAGATCAATGGTGCAATTAACTTCTGTTTTTGCTCTAAGAGTAATTTGCTAGCACTAACTAGCATGGAGGAGTGACCCCGGGTTTAGTACCATAACAGAACATTTAGGGAATGTTCAGAGCATTGTGGTCATCGTTTTTAAAGTGATCTGAACGTATTCATTGTGGAATAAACAATACATCAACCAATTAACCTGAACCTGTGGAATTCCAAGCCTGGTGAAGATAAGTAAAGGAACAAATGTGTCCCATTTATCAAGGAAATACAGACCTGCCTATGGCAAGACCAAATCTGTGTCCCTCGAGAGGTGGTTTATAAGTTTGTTCTGGTTAAAATGTTAAATTAAGCATTCCACGGTATTTCAGGTCGTCTGGGCACACGGACAGAGCAACCAACATTTGTTTTATAAGGCATGTGGGGGCATCAAGAGTCAAGATACTGTTGTTACTGTATGTTATGTCTGTTTTAACTCTTGTAGCCGTAAATTATGTCTGGTTTACTCTAGTGACCGTACATTATGTCTGGTTTACCATTGTGACCATACATTCTGTTTAGTCTGTTTTACTGCTTCTGGAGAGAAATGCGCCATTTGCCTTTGTGCTGTTATTAACATACTTTCTGTAATACCATCTGCATTTAACAGCATGTTGGCAGGGGCCCAGAGAGGAACCCTTTACAGAAATTAACAGTTTATACCCTCAGTGCTACTCTCTATTTTTTTATTATTATCTACTGTAGAAACCAGAAGTGGGATGATGGTATTTCAGACATCCATAACGAGAATAATTGCCACCTGCATATGCATTTTTGGACAAAAAATATTTTTTTTAAACCCCAAGGCATCACAAGAGGTTGTGACCCTAAAATTCTGCCTTAGGTGCTTGGGATAACCCTGCGAATAGGGCTTCAAGAGCGAACATGTGCATTCGAGCAAGGGATGTCAAGGAGAAAGGGCAGGACTGCCTTTCTAAGACTCTCAGGTGGTTCTGGGGGTTGTAATGAATTCAGTAAGGGCAAAGGTTACTGTTAAATGAGGACGGAAACCTAAGCATTAAAATCCCCCACTGTGTTGACTTGAAAGCTGACGCAACTTTCTTTGTCGAAGCAATGTGATCTGCGACACAGGATGACATAGTCTTGACCTGAAAAAGTTGCAACTCTACAGTTCTAACATTCTGGTCAATATGTAAATATTATGAATATGAAAACGTGAATGAACCGTAATGCTTCAACTCACGCACTTGAGATGAGCATGGCGCCGTGGACACAATATAACATACCATCCGAACACCCAGACCAAACGGACTGTAGGGTATAATATTCAAAACAACAGTGAAGAGGACCATGTACACTTCCCCGCACTTTTCTGGATTAATCTGTTAATTAGACCAACAGGGCCAGCATACACCATTGGTTTGTTTTGTACCTTGAACGCCTAATAGGCTGATCCGTAGCGATGTAAACACACGCAGGCTTTCTGGGATGGGTGGGGATAACGGATGCACGAAAGAAAGAAAAAATTACAGTAAGATTACTTACGGAACTAAGAAATTCTGAAGTAGACATCTCAATGACCCTTTCCTGTCAAGAGGACAGGAAAATGGAAGATGCAAAAAGTATCTCCTCTGGTTGTTTGTTTTGTGACATGCTAGTAAATTACGATGAACTCATTGTCCCTACTTTCATTTTAAAGGCTAGTTTTCGCTAAAATCAGTTTAGCGTGCAAAAGATCCTCGTCAGCACAGCAGCACCAGTACAGCCCTGGACACTGCAGCTCTCTTAAATTGCAGTGTTCATTTCTATACTAGCTCTGCCTGTAGTTTTTGAGGAAATTTAAATTCATTCAATTAAATTTAATTGAAAATGCTTATCGTATTTTTCTTTTCCTTTTTCGCAAGACAAATCTCGGGTGCGAGATGGAGCAGAGCCAACTCAAATATATATAGTGTGTTTGCAATGTTCCCACCTTCCACCTGTGTCGCCCTCGGGCCAATCCAGGTGCGGAAAAAACCTAATTGTGAAATCCAATCATATATATTTTGATGTTGCCTCGATGTAAAATCAAACAAAGCATTGATATAGCAATATTTTTATTTTCATGATGCATTTTTCTCTGTATCTGGCTACTTCCGGCTTTGTTATTTTGTTTTTCCTAGATTACAGCTAGGATTTCATGCCTGCTCGTCAGGCTGAGCAGCACGTCCGCAAGCAGGAAATTCATTATACAGTCAAATACAGAGCGCCCACTATCCTAGAAGATATCAGCTCTGATCAGGATGAACAATGATAGAAAAATATGAAACATTACATGGCATGATCTGCCAACTGGTGATGAGGCAAAATGTCATAAAGCTACTCTGGCCAGATACAACAAAAGTGACCAAACGGAAAAGATAAAGCAGGCGTCATAGTAGATAAAGACACTGATTTGTGACCAGAAGGTCATAGGTTCAGATATCAGGATGTGGAAAATGTAGCTATGTCCTTGAGCAAGGTTCTGACCTTTAATTTCTTTCCATTTGCTCAATTGGGTAAAACTATACGGTACGTTAACTCCTTTCAATATAGGCATCTGCTCTGCAAATTTAGAATAATAATGAGGTTCGTCTCTGTGTGCTCTCAAACTCATTTGGCAGCTAAAAGCTTTCTGGCCGTCTCTTGTTACTGAATGACCCCTAAACCTCTTTCCTGTAGACTTGTTGTAGGCCTGGACCATGCTGGAAATATAATGGAGTTCCTCTAAACCTGGATTGAAGTGGATACCTAATGCATTTCCAATTTTTTTAAGAATTATTATTTATTTAATTTTTTTAATTATTAAGCTTTTGTCCAGTGCAGCCTTGGTTTTCTGTCTGTACCTCCATCCTTGTTAGTTTTGTTGCCCTGGTGTTTTTACTAATAGACATTCTGCGCTGCTTCACTGCCCAAGTCAAAGGTGCATTCTTGAGGAAAGATCCAGAGATAGATGAGCTCTTCGTTTAAACTTTATTGGGGCTATACTAAAGCCTAAAACATAAAACGGAAGCAAAAAATAATGATCATTCCACATAAAATAGAGGGTTCACACCTTTTATTTGCCATTATAACCAATGCAAATATTTAGACAAAATAAAAAACTCCCTTTTCGAGGGCTAACTAAACTCAAACAGTTCAATAATAAACCACAGTAGTGTCAATTAATTCAGCCTTCCAGTTCAACTCTCCTTTCTTACTTGTAAACTAAGCTGGCTCTTTTAAAAGGGCCTGGGATTGTTGGCACCTGAGTATGATTACCATTAGTGGAACCACAAAGAGGTCCTATTAGAGGGCGTGGCCCTCCCTCTCAGAGGGGCTGTCCTTCGACCCTCTCTTCCGGCTTGAGGGCGTGGCTGCTGGCTGTGTGCCTCGATCGTGCTTTCGGCAATACACTAAATACACTATGGCTCAGTTTTGGCATTTGGCATCCCTTTTAGGCTACTAATGAGTACAAACGTTGCCTAAAAGTAATTTCAGGACAGGTCCAGAGGGATGGATATTGAGTTTCTTAGAAAATACATTAAAAAAATACATATATTTTAATTCAGTATAACTTTTTTTTTTTCATAACTTTCCTGGTTGAAGCGAGTATCATTCAGTATTGTGCAGATGTCAACAATAGGCAAATGCTTCCCATTAGCCCAATGGTCTTTCTGCCAGTTGTGATGGGATCTTCCCTGAACTGACCAGCTGAGGAGGGCTTAGCTTTTGGCTCCTTGATAACACAGCTGAAAGGGGAAATGGATGTTGGTTATTAACTGTGTTCTACAGTCCTGCTGATTGGCTTTCTAGCCTCAGGAAGAAAAGGTCACAGAGCCAATTATTTCAACAGCTGTTTAATTCATTAAAATTTCGGTTTTTAGTTAAGTTTTTAGTTTTAAAAATCCTCACCAAAATATTCAGCAGGATTTTACAACAATTCTGTCGGAACAGGGTCGAAATAGTGGTGTTAGTCATAGGAAGAACTTAGTGCTGCTCAAGTTTCCCAAAGAAAAGAAAAAACACAGACTCAATCTGTTTTCCTCTGGTTTCTGACACCTTTTGTCCCCAGGAGAGAAAACCTGCTTTGCTGAGGTCGTTATACATTGGTTTGACCAGCAGGGGTTGATAATTTAATTGGAAGAGGGATTTGTCCACACCTGGTCGCAATTAAAGCAATGGGGCAGGCCGTGGCTAGTCTAAAAGTCAGCAAAATGTCACTGGTGACACAAACATTGCAGAAACAATTATAATAAAATAAATAAAATGTCACTTTATTAAATGCTGTGTTTAAGTTTCATCCTGTATCAGTGGTTTGCTATGCCACAAAATTCATTCCAAAATCCATGTCAAACACACCTTTTTTCAGACTTTTTATAAAGACCAAGTAAAACCAAGTTTGCACAGCATGATTTGCACTTGAATGCAGAAGCAAAAAGAAAACAACATTGTTGTTGCCCTGCATCACAACCTGGTTGCAAAAGGGAATTAAGTGTGTACCCGTTAGCTGAATTGTGAGTGAAAAAGTAAAAGTCTGAATTGTGATTGCAGTCTCACTACAGAGCCATTGCCCCCCCTCTGCTGGCTCTGCAGAGTATTTACCTAGACTGGGGGGGATTGCTAGGTGGGGAGCTGCACTAAGCCCTGTTTTCCTTAGCTAGTCATACAGACAATACACACATACACTCAATCTGGCATTCAATCTGAAAAACCCACCCAAACACACACACACTGAGGCATTCAATCTGAAAAACAGACACCCACCCAAACACACACACACCGAGGCAGATACACTAA
>JAOVYW010062437.1:0-22065 GCA_025775045.1 Hiodon tergisus
ATTTAAATGTTTTATTTAAATATTTTGGGTATTTCCCGTTCTTTTACACAAAAACTATTTGTATCAATGCCCTGTGTTTCTGTTTGCGATCAGAACCCTGTTTTTATTTATTACATTTAAAAAGTTAGATTTTACATTTGCTTATGTTAGACACACTTACGATGTTAGCTGTTAATTGTTTGTTTGTCTTCTAAAGTTGTATGGATTACATGTGACAGAAATTGAACGTTTTAGTCCTGTTGTCTTCCATGCATTGTTTTAGTCTTATCGAGCCTGCTGCGTACACATTACTATGTTGGTAACGAGCGATTGCTTGTGAAGCTTTTTAAATTTACAGTATTGTGAAAATGTTTTTTGCATAATTGCTCAGAATTATGAGAATTCGTGGAAGGAAGAAACCCATTAGTGATCTTTCATATATATGTTATAGAGTCGGAACCACCAATTAAATCAAATTTGTGCAACTGTCCGAGAAAGAACATCGGGGCGTTTTTTTATTCCACAGTCAACTCTGCTCATCCACCGAAGTGTGTCAGAATAGCAGTCCGGTGAGTAAGATTGGGTTGTTTAAGTAGCATTCTTCAATCCACTGAATCTCCACCGTCACTAACAAACGTTAAAAAAATAAATAAAATTAAATCAGTTGAGTTCGTATGTTATTTCGAACTTCACCGTATATAGGAGTCTATAACCTGATTTAAAATACTAATTTGAAAAACAAAACTTCTTATATAAAGAAGATAGTTGATAGTTGTTGCATTAATTAATAGTTACTAATCTACAACAGGCCAAGATCTGAATGGTTATACATAAGGTGGTTTGGAGTGTCAGCGCACACTGATAAAAAAAAATTGATGGTTGATGGTCTCCATGCGCGCTTCGATATATAAAATTTCGATCAGCACAGAATACAAAAATACGGCCAAATTTGAACTGTGAAATTTGCAGCACTATCGCCACAGTTTATATAGCACCATTCCGATAAAACGATCATTAAAAGTCCTATTGATGCTCAATTTTTCACGAGATCTGGCAGTGCTGCAGCAGCAAAATAAATTAAGTAAGGCCCATTTTGGCAATAGGTTTGTCACGTGGCTGATTAGCGGCGCGACAGGTGTGGCTGATAAATTTTCTACTTTGGCAGCTTAATAAATCATTTTAAGGCAAGCCTTGGTATGAGTGGTATCGACTGTGTTCGAGTCGGGTCATTGGCTTGACAATGGTTGGTCTTTTTGGCATTCCCGTTTTTTGGTGGTTGGAGGCCTTTCTAGGTAATTAACACGAAGCGGACTCTCGTCTGCTATAATGCATTTCGATGCGTAAATGTGTCGATTACTTTGTAGCAGAAGTACGTGGGGCTTTAGGTGGAAATATGCGTCATTAAGGTGTATTTTTATTATTTTTTGCAATTGCATTGGACAATTCCTTAAAGTTGCTCTGTCTTGCAGTTGAAGCGGCTCAGTCTCCAATTGCCAACGTAGGAGTAACTTCGCGGACATCACCGAGTAAAGACTTGCTTGCCGATTTTCAAAAAACAATCGCAGGCCTCGGGTCGGCTGATGTTAATTATACGGGTAAGGACGGAACGCAATGTGAGAAAATGCACGTTCGTTATCACTTTACTGCAATATGCTAATGTGAATCCTCCTTTTAAGGCAAGTTAATCATACGCAATCAGCGTTTGGAGACATCGCCATATGCTTATCGAATCAAGAGTATTTAATTGCCTGGTCTATGACACGTGGTGTTCCTGTATTGGCTATTGCACAGTAATCTGTTCTGGCATCGTTGTGTTATTGTGTCTGGGTTGACATTGGTGGTGATTGTTTGGATCACTGATGGGGGGTGTGTGAGGGCCCTTACTGGACTGGATTAGACTCCCTCTGGGCCGTTTTGTAGCCTTGGCAGGGAAGCGGCAGTTTCTTCCGGAGGAGGAGGGTGAATCGAGGATCATCGGCGGACAGGAGGCCTGGCCGCACTCCTGGCCGTGGCAGGTGCTCTTGTTCTACAATGATGAGCCGGCCTGTGGGGGTGCCATCCTCAACCCAAGCTGGGTCATTAGTGCCTCTCACTGCTTTCTAAGGTGTGTGACCTCAATGAGGAATGGCATTTTTCTACACATTGAAAGTTTGACCTGTGCAGTCCACAGGGAATCTGCTCTATCTGGCACAACTCTTGGACTGCTCTTGTGATAAAATCTCCTTGATTTTTGTGTTCCATTAAAACGTCGCTTTAACTCTGGATGCTGTACATGGGAACTGACTATTTTAATCTGTTTTATATTGGAGGTGTTTGGCTGCATGTATGACCCAAGTCTGCTGCAATCTGCTTGCCTGCATATGACTGTCTTAAGCCTAAAGGTGCTCATTGCAGAGTCATGTATGGCACCCCTGGATAAATTGTTTTGCACACACCATAATGAGTGGTTATTAATGGGTTTATTTTATTTTGAGGTTTAATAACCCCTTGTCCTGGAAAGTGATGGCTGGAAAGCATGATCTTGGGGTCTCAGAGGCCTGTGAGCAGGTAATTTTCCTACTCTAGTGTATCTGACTAATGGTGCGTTAAAATTGTGTTTTACTTGTTCTGGGAGGTTAGTAGGGCCTTGTGTTTACTGAACTGCCAAGGTTGAGCCTAATGGCACTGTGTAAACCATCCCCCCCCCCCCCAAGGTAATCTAGATTTAATATGGGTCTCTTTCTCACACTGTAGTCAGTCCAGGTCTCGGACATAGTCATCCATCCACAATACAGTCCGAAGGCAAAGCGCCATGATGTGGCTCTGCTCAAGTTGCGGACGCCGCTAAATTTTGACGTGTGTGTGAGACCCATTTTGGTGAAAACCCAGGCTTTGGCTCCATCCCAGATGTGCTCGGTGACTGGCTGGGGGTCAACCAGGGAAAGTATGTCTCCTTTAATCTTATGGTGCTGCCTGTTTCAGTTTTATAGGGCTTTATATTTAGATTGACTTGTTGCAGTGCTGGAATTTTAGTCTGCACTGATTTGAATGCCATGGCGATGATAAAGGAATAACCTGTGTAGTCTGTCTGGTTGGAACCTGAATGCATCTTGTGCTGCTCCTGGGGGCATACCTTGTTCTCAGATGGGCCTAAAGCTGTGAGACTGCAGGAAGTCAACGTCACCATCTTCAGAAATGACGCCTGTCACGACTTCTACCCCGGCCTGATCACGGCCAACATGGTGTGTGCTGGAGAGGAGGTCGGGGGCATTGATGCCTGCCAGGTAAGGTGTGGTGGCTGGCGGTTCAGGAGGGGAGCGAGCCACTGCTTCGGTGTCTGCAGCAGCTCCGTTAGTGGGGATTCTGGGTCCCATTGTGTACTCTTGTTATGGAGCCTAGTTAATGTGCATCTGACCCACGTTTGCCTGGGGATTGGGATGGGGTTTTCTGTGATGCCACTGATTGGGTTTCCCTGTTCTTTTGGGGGGGGGTGTTGAGCAAAAAATTGCAATATTTACACTTCTCCTGCCTTACTGATGTACCTCTATTCTGGCCCCATCATGTACCTTCAGGGGGACTCTGGGGGTCCACTATCCTGCCTCACTGAGACTGGGTATAAGCTTGCAGGTTTGGTCAGCTGGGGGGTGGGCTGTGGGCGAGCGAGAAAGCCAGGTGTCTACACCAAAGTCTTCCCCTATACTGAGTGGATTTCCAACGTTGTGGCAGAAGGTAAGGATGTCCAGGTCTTTGTTTGGACCAATTACTCTTGGTTGGAAAATCGAAATGGATGGCAATTTTCAAGTATTTCTTTAACAGATTCAGGCTTCCGTTCTGCCCCTGGGATGTCTGAAGGTAGGATTTATTTTTCCCAAGACTGTTTTTGATTGAAGGTGCAGTGAGCAGAGCTTGTATGAGGAAATGTGTATAATGGTAGACCTGCCGACAAATGTCCCTGTACTATTTCCTGGTGCTGTGGTTTCCATAGTGTTGCTCACCTGAAGGGGTGGGAAATGAGTAAGGCTTTCCCATGTGACTGATGTGCCTGGTGTCCAATCCTTTAGCTCTCCCCACCTGTGGAAGTGGGGCGACGCCACCCTGTGGCCTAGATGCAGCTTTTGCAGTGGTAAAGATGTTGAAGACTGGGGCAAGTGTACAGAACGTGATGGTGGCCTGCCCTGGCTCCTGGCCTTGGCAGGTTAGTCTGCAGGCCAAGGGGAAGCACTACTGCAGTGGCACGCTGATCCACCACCAGTGGGTGCTGACCCCCCGTCACTGCAAGTGCAGGTAAGGATCCGCGTTGGCCGGCAGTGGTAGATGCTGTAGATTAGAGGGTGTTCGTGTGACAAGGGTAACGCCAGGGTGCCTTTCAGCACTAATGACACGGTTGTCCTGGGAGCTCATTACCTGTGGACCCAGCCGTCTAATACCATCCTGGTGGAGGAGGTCTACAGTCCAGTCCACGATGACTTCCCGTTTGACCATGATCTGTCGCTGATTCGGCTCCGTACGCCAGCCCCATCCGGTATGTTCAGAACCTCTTAAAAGTTTTGCACTCTGCAGTCGATGGCACTTGGTCCTCTGGTTCTGCATATAAATATATGCAGCTTGATGCCAATTTGTATTGCAGTTAACCGTTATTTTGTTTAGGGGTTGCTTTGCCTCCCTTGCCTTCAGGTTGTTCACTCTTCTATCCTCAGGAACAACTGTGCTCCCAGTGTGTGTTCCTGGTGCGGAGATGGAGTTGGACAACAGCTGGGCTTGTGTGACCACAGGCTGGAAAACTAGAAACACGGGCTGTGAGTCCAGTTGGCATACTGTTTCTCCCAGAGCAGCTATATGGGGACCCTTGACCTGCTTAAATCCTCCACCATGGAATGTGTCAGACTTGTTTCAGTGTGTTCATACACTATGGATCTTGTTTTAGGAAGAGATTAATAGTAATTTAGCTGGCTCAAATCCTATTATGCAAATGATGGGAAGTGGTTTAGTAAAACTGAATGTTTTTGAGTACTTTCCTAGAGAACTCTATTGTCACAAACTGTAGTAGACTGGACAAAATTTACAATTTATACATTCATCAGCTTGTACTACAGGATATTTTACTGAAAAGATGCAGATGTGAAGTACTTTGCTCCTACAACAGGAAAAAATGTAATCTCTAAAGAGAACTGCTATCTCAATGTCCTCTTTGTATCCTGTCTAGCTGACGTTGAGCCGGAAATCCTGAATCAGGCCCGATTGACACTGTTCAATGAGACTGCCTGCAAAGTTGGCTGGGGCGACGATCTCATCAGTGACACTCACCTGTGTGCCGGTTCTGCAGGCTCCACGTCTTGCATGGTGAATGACTATCTGCTAATGATCACAACTATCCATACAATGGACCTATATGATGCCTTGCATTGTACTTTATCTTTAAGAATTTCAGAAACGCGTGACATCCAGTTTGATGGCTTATCCGTTTATCCAGTACTGTTGTGCAGATTGGCTACAGACTCGGTAAAAGCTAGCTTCTTGCTCTTATCAGGGGGACTCCGGTGCACCTCTCTTGTGCCAGAAACATGACATCTATTACCTCTTTGGCATGATGACCTGGGGCAGCAGGACATGTGATAACAGAAGACCAGCAGTTTATACCAAGGTGTCTTCATACTGGCCTTGGATCCACAAGGTCATGGAAGATGTGTGATGTACTATTTTTGGGAACTCTCAATAAATGAATTTGACCCAGATTGGTCTTGTCTGGCTTGCTTGTGCTATGGAATGAGGCCAGTTTCATTCTTGTGTTTGCAGTGATACTATTGTAATTCACTGGAATATTTAGTACTGATTTAAACCCATTGCCCCCCCTCCTTTCACTCGAGCAACTACAGTCCTTGTACCAGAATACAACAGCTGAAAGGGAGGTGGGGGGGAATCTAAATTTTGGTAATTAATAATCCTAATTTCATGACGGCTTAACATTTGATTACTGCTTCCATTATAGATGGGGTGTAGGTTTTTTCATCTTTAAATACTTTTTATAAATCCAGACAATCCATTGCTACGCAGTGATCGTATTTCTGTAAACAATCTCTAAAGCAACTTGGCCAATAATGCCATGAAGACAACATTCAGGTTAATTTCCAGTTTGCAGGCAAGACGATGCTGCACATTGCATCAGACACTCATTCATCAGGACTTGTGTGGCCCAGCAAGCAGATGACGGTAAGCGTGCTGCTGTAATGGATGGCATAGCACACTGGTTTTCCTCAGGCTGTTAAACCAAAGTATGGTTTTGAAGTGGTATTGAAGTTGTCTGCGCTTTCATTGTGATAATACTTAGCAGTTGTGCTGTATATGTTCCTATAGGCCTATGAACAAAGCAGTACAGCATCTGTCACAACCATGAAGCTAATCATTCAGATGGCATGGGAGGGAAAAATCTGTTGATATAGGCTACATATAGGTCTGTCGTGTCAGATACAATCCTGAAACCCCAAATCTTCACTCCCGTTTCGTTAAAATTCCTAATGCTCTGTGAATTTGCATTGTCAAAAATACTGTAAAAATATTTCCCCACTTCTGCATCCTGACTGCTCAGGTAAAAAAGTATGATGACTAGTCTCCCTATAGGTCTAATGTAGGAGCTGTTCAGCTGTCTAATAAATTACCAAAGATAGGAAGTATTCTAGCAAGCTGACCAAGACTTTTCACTTTTGTTCCTTTACAAAGAATTATTCAACAGCGTTGGGGTGCTATGTGTGTGTGTATACATAGCCTGATAAAAAAATTATATCTATCGGTTGTGCCAGCGACGACCGTGGGAAACGAGACAAGAATCCACTGCGGGAACGAAGAAACGGCTTTATGCAAGTCAGTTCAGCACCACGGACAGCGGTAGGCCTCGGAAGCAAAGTCGCCGCGGGTGCAGGACAGCGTCGCACTCGCGTTTCTCTACCGTAAAAGAAGCGTGCCAGAATTGCCTCATAAGAGGACGGAAGAGAAAGCGGGTATAAAAAGTTAATTTATATACTCCCTCCTCCAATAGTCCCTTCTCTATATTTAGTTATTTCTCAAACAAATTTCAGCAACAGAACTGTCACAGATTTGACATTACAATTAACAACAGCTCCCTTTG
Source organism: Hiodon tergisus (assembly GCA_025775045.1). NCBI lineage: Eukaryota > Metazoa > Chordata > Actinopteri > Hiodontiformes > Hiodontidae > Hiodon > Hiodon tergisus. The sequence continues at coordinate 7,079 of JAOVYW010062437.1, forward strand.
TTGTCGGTTGTTGGATACAGATTTTATATTGCTCAGTTGTTATCAGCAGTGATGACATTTTGTAATCTCTTTATTATTTAAGTGGAATTATTTTGGCATAAGTGATCTTTGGGAAAACACAATCTATGTTTACATTTTGATAATATGATGGTGATGTCTTTCCTCTGTACAGGGCAATGTGAATTGAATTGTTATATTCCAAGTATTTTATTGTACACCTGTGTTAATCACATGCCCCCTCATTCGATCCCCCTCTGGTGGATTAACTGTGTCATTACAATCAAAAGCAAGAAACATACATTGTAGTCATTGTAGAGAAATTGATTTTTGGGCATGAACTAATTCATATATACAATATTAACAGTATATAACTATTGTGGTGGCGCGAAATTTTTTTACAGACTACTTGGAAATTTAAAATAAAGTGTTAATATATTTCGGAACCAATCTGCGTGAGTTGTTTCATTATCCTCATGGTGATAATTATTGCCTTGGTGTAATTAAAGCATAGATCTTAGTTTAAATTGATTTATTATCTAATCAAATTGGTGGGGTATTGCAGGTTTCTTTTCTTTTCTTTGTTTTATAAATCCGCATGAACTTCATCGCCCAACCAGCGCCAATGGTACACGTGACAGGAAATAAAACTAATTCAACAACACGGAAGTATTTGAATTTGGTATAAATGTATGTCCTAAATTGTTATTTAAAATAATTTGATTTAAACAAACTGCGATTTACATATACATATACACATCACAATCAATGTGTTTTTTTTAAACATATAATTTTGTAAAATATTTCTTTCAAGCAGCGGTTAATGGTTTTGTTGTTAAGGAGAGGTTAATGCATACAACCGAAATCTCAAATTCTACCTGATCAACCAGGAGTTTAAATAACTGTATGAGTTAGAGAGACAGATACATTGCCGACTGTGGATCTTCATAAAATCCGAGTAAGTTAAAGGTAAGTGTTATGCATGCAAATGAATATCGGTCTATTATTGTGTAATTATTATGCGATAAATTTGGCCTCAGAGTTTGTTCTCCAAAGTGTAAAGCAACGGTTTTATAATGACTGAAATTCTTAAATTCAGTAATTCTTATTCTTGTACATATCGCCATTAAATAAAATAGTTAAACCTTACAGTATGCCTAAATCATTTGTTTTAGGTTTGGATCTAGCTATCCATGTGTGAATGATCATTCTTATCAGTCGCAATATTACATTAAAAAATAGCCATGAATGTCCGATCTTGAACCTCTAACCTCCTAATTGACTGACGACTGCTGAGTTACAGAAGCATCCGATTGATTTGTAAACCAGTTCCGACACCCCTTTTTAAAATACTGAGTTCTTGCCCTTAAATGTAACCTATTAGTTATATAATTTACACGAAACGGCTCCGCTGCTGTTCAGTCGCAATCGAACTTATCAATTAAAGAACATACCGTGTTCTTTATTTCAGACTGCAATATGGAGCCCACAGCTTCTGGAATGTTCTGTGACAGAATGCTTGGCATGGTCAACTCGGAGGACGTAAATGCCATCATCCAAGCTCAGAGACACATGTGAGTAACTTCACAACATGTTGTGCCTAGTGTCACTCGCTCACCCACAGGATTGGGTATCCTGCATCCTGGGGCTGCTGTATTTTAGCATACATTGATGATGCTGTGGATTGCCGTTGATAGTTTGTCAGTTATTAATCCAAATGTATCCAAATAGTGCAATAGTACAATTTTTTTTCTCCAATTCATGATGCCTTTTTGATGTGTTACATTTTTGCCATAGTTCCCCAAATAAACTGGATTCTTAAATGTGGGACAATTGGGTGTTCTCCTCTATTATTAAGAAGAACGTTATTGAGCATTTGGGTAGCTGACTGTAAGTAGCTGAGTGTCAGTTCTATATTGTTTGGTTCTCTGTGTGTTTGGTTAGACCATTTTCCTAGCATTTGTTTTACACAAAGCAGTTTTCATTTGATTTCTTTTTAGGATTAACTTTTTAGGATATTTGGGGGGGGATTATGTTTGATAGTTCTGATATTTGACTTCTTGATATTATTTTTATTTTCAGGTTGGACAGATTTGAGAAAACCAACGAGATGCTCCTGAACTTCAATGGCTTGTCTAATGTCAGGCTTCAGCCGATGAACGAGCGATTTCTGAATCACACTCGAACCTTGGTGGAGATGAAAAAGGACCTTGACAGCATCTTCAGGAGAATCAGGTGCTGCCACCTGCTGGGTGATGAGAGAACAGTTATTTTAAAGAGAAATTATGGGAGGTGTTGGTTCACATACAAACAGGACTGAAAAATCATGTCTACCTCTCACTGAAGCACAATTAAATACCAGATTATGGAGTATATAGTTTAAGTGGAAATGGCCCAATACAGCAGGCTATATGAGCAATAGGTTATAAAAATTCTGTAGAGTTTAAAATGCTTTAATGGAACTGCTATATCTTCCAAATAGTGTGGAAGAGCAACCAAAGCTAATTCAGAAATGGCTTGTGACATGTAGGAGTCCATAAGCACCGGTTCCTTATACCCCACAGGACACTGAAAGGCAAGATTGCGAAGCAGTACCCAAATGCCTTCAGGAGTAAGTCAGATGCTTGCCTCTATACATTGTGAGGTATTATATTGTAGGTATTATACCTTTCCCAAATTGTCATAATGTTCTTTTTTTTTTGGAACTGCTCTTCAATGTCACTCTTCCCAAACTGCGCAGACGTCCAGGAGTTTCCTGATCTGGAGGACGAGGACGAAGACGCGTTGGACCCTATCCTGCACAGCACGGCCACCACCACAGCAACCTCTGACCAGAGCACCTCGTGTGACACCAGCCCTGACGTTCTCTCCCCCACAGTCAGCCCCTCTTCGGAGGACTTCTCCCAGGAGAAGCTCCACTCGCCTATTTCCGATGGTCCAGGGCCGGTGGAGCTTCAAGACGAGGGTCCCGACTCGATCCCAGAGTAGGGGCCCTCATGAGGGCAGAAGTTTGGGACTGAATTCATGAAGCCTCTGTGTGGCTGCGTCACTGAAGGCTGATGAGGGGATTGGATATAAGGGGGCCATGCAAACTGCACTTTAGAAGGAAACACTTTAATTATTGATGGGCATTCGCGAGTGTTGCAGATGAGTTTTTCTTTCGGAAGATGCGGTTAGAGGACGAAGAGGTTGATGCAGGTCGTAACAGCCTGGCAAGGTACATGTGATTCAGTCAGTCTACACACTTGTAAAATCTCTCCCAGGTACACCCGAGCGATCTGATCACACATTAAGAGGTTAGAATCTGATAGAATTCAGAAGTGAATTCCTGGTGCCAAAGGTCATAGGTCTAAACCTTATATTGATTTGTTACTACTAAATGGTGGCTTGGCGAAGATGAGCAGGGTGTCCTGCATTCTCATTGTTACCTATGGCGAGTTGTGGACGCTGGCTCTAGTTGTGAAAGTGCGACAGTGACAGTTCTAGGATTCTCTTGGCCATTCTCTGTGCATACTTTGAGGCCAGATCTAGTTAGTAGCCGTGAGTCCATGTTACTTTCCCCCCTGAATTGGAATAATTGAAGCTTAGTTCCAAAAATGGCTATCTTTTTGTCCCCTTCTTATATTGCAGAAGTATACGTGTTATGTCACGCTGTTGTCTTTAATTTCTGGACTTCAATGGTCTGCTGGTCTTTACCTCAGTCTTAATTACTTAAATGGAAATAAATTAACCTTTATTTCTGTCGATGTTGCAGGGCAAACCAGTTAAAACGTGTATATATTATTTTTTTGCAATTGCTTACACACTTGTTGCAGAATTTGGCTTATTGTGTCAAAACTCCATGCACAATCCAAATAAGACAACACTTGGAGATAAAAAATATCATTTCCATGTCAAAATAAAACTCTAGCAAACCTTTTTTTAAATGGTATTTTTGCAACAAAATGATTCACACATGCACCATTTGAATTACTCTTTCAAAGCAGCAATGACAACACTACTGTCTTTAGTACTTTGTATACCTTTTTTTTACAGTGCAATGGTAAACAAAAAATTGTATTGTATGGATCCCTCCTTCTGTTATTGCGGTTGGTGAACCTGACCAGAGCAGCCCGGTGGGAACTAACATTATCCCAGACAGCAAACCTGGGCTGCTCTGGTCCGTCCTGTACAACTGCATTATGTAGTGCATACAGAAATATGATTATGTGTACAGTATTGTAGTGACCTAGGGTGTTATGGTGACGGAGAATTCCTTTCAGATTAATGGCGGAACACGAGGTGATTTCCCGAGACGCTGCACCCGAGTTGGGCTGGACTCTCTGCCCCGCCTCCCTCATCGTCAGGCCATGATTTACGACATGGTGACACACCAAAGTGACCCCACTGTCCTCGGAAATGTCTCGGCCTATTGCCTGGTCCCTTTCTTTGTCCTTGTCCTCCTCTCACTGCTGCCAGGTTTGTAAAGTTATCACAACAGAGGTGAGCTTACCTGAGGTATATTTGTAGTGCTAAGGTTCATTAATTGGTGTTCAGTTACTATACGAGTGAGTGGGTGTGTGGGTGTTGCCGATTTCAGGTATGTTTTGCATTTTGAATGGAAGCGTTTTCAATGATTGCAAGAGATTTCAATCTTGAACGAAGTGTCTAATGTAAGAAACTGTAGAGTTTTGCAAGTGTGTTGTAGAATTGCGAACAAACTGCAAAGCAGAAAATGAGTCCACACTTTTGGTGCCTTTGTTTAAGGCATGGTTACAAAAGGGTGGTACCATTTCCTATATTCACACAATGATTGAGAGTTTGGATGTTTTTGCAGCACCAAACAGCAGTTTCTACCTGACCGACAAGTCAGATTTAGTATTCTGTCCTGTCCGACAAATTCTTGTTCACTTTGTTGAGATCATTACGAAGAAGGAAGGGTCAAAATTCTGCTGGATGGAACCGAAAAAAAGGCCAGATGTGGAAAAGGAGTAGTCACACACCTGCACCCAGACAGGAAACCCAAAGAAAAAGGTATTGAATTATAAATGAGAATACAGTAATTCTTTGAGCCAACGGGAACATTTTAAACCTGAATTTTTTTTATTTATTTTTTTAAATAGCAAGCTTTTTGCAGATACAACAAAGCAGTTTACAATATTTTACAGTACTAAAGACCACAGAATCAAAGGAAAATATGAAGGGGCGAGGGCATGAAGACAGATTCACGCACAGCCCCTTCTCCATAGACCTCTGGACAATGAACTTACATACAGTACACTGGTTTATTATTCATATGCAATATATGAACACTGTTCTCGCTGTTAGCCCAGGGAGCAATTTCTCAAGCCCGTGTTATTGTCCATGCTGAAATATCCAAGCGAACGGCCGAGTTTCCCTCAAAGAACCAAAGGCCACAGTCTCCAGCGTGGAAGTGTGGCTGGGAACTAAACCACAAAAGAGGGCGGAATTGCAACATTCCTCCTGGTTTACCCGAGGTAATGTAGTCTGCATTTCATCGTGGAGGAGGAATGCTCACATTTCCTGTTGGCTTGGACTTGCAGCAGTTGAACAACTTTGGCCATTAATATCCACTAATAACTCCACCAGGCTTTACAGGGCCTGCTCAATGACAAGGAGCAGAGCTAAACTATCCTGTCCAACATCTCAGGGGGAGCCAGGCTCTGACCTAGCCCCAGCCTCCAGGACCCGAGTTGGGCAGTTCTGGCCAAGTGGTACCAGGCTCTCTTCCCAAGACCTGGAAGAGCCAGTGCAATCTGGTTCCACTGGGGCTAAACAAGAAAACCAAACATAAGTTTCACCTAGACCAACTTAAAACAAATATTGAAACGCCCAACAAGTATCACACTAAAATATCAACATGAAATAAAACAAACGGCAGACATTGTTTAAACCTGGACTTTTGACTTATAAATGAACGTATGGTTAGTGTTAACATAGGGAGGCTTTATAGGATCTAGGGAATCTAAAGACGGAGAGGCCTTCGGGAGATGACCCGGGAACTGGCTGCAACAGAACAGAAACCCGACGCAGTAGCAGCAGCTCACCACAAGGTGCCAGAGGTGCCCAGCCGTCTGGGAGCGGGCAATAAGGAGCCGCCAGATGAAGACCAGCAGGACGGTGTTAAAGGCGTAGTGGATATTCCTCAGCCTGGTAAAGCATTTTCTTGGCATTACTGTGGTTTCACTTCTAAAATATCATCTCTACAATCAAGATTTAAACCCAGTGGAAAAACTGGATTTTAAAATCAGTCACAGGAGATTGACAGGGGTTCGTTACTCACTTCCTCAGGTGCTGTCTGGCAACAGGGATGTCCAACATGTCCTCATTCAGGACGTACTTCTTGGTGCCGATGCAGTAGTTCTCGATGTACACAGGCCAGTTCAGCTGGCGAACATCAAAGTTAAAAATCTGTGATAAGGAGATTGGGTGGGTGTTATGGGTTGTAGTGTGTTGCAAGAAACCTGCACCTTTGCACACCGGAGGGAGCTCATTTCTACAAAGGGTACAGAAGGGATGGGGGTTGGATTTAATAAAACTGCAGATTTGGGACAACCCATTTATTTCCTGCAGTTTTGACTTGAGGCCAACAGCAGCTTGGCCACGATCTTAAAAACGCATCACTAAATAATTCTAAAAAGACAATGAGCATCAGAAAGAAAACGATGTGCAATTAAATTTATTTCAAGAACAGTTGCCTCCTTTCAGCTGCTGATGAATGAAGGCACTGTGGGAGATGGAGTTCATACCCTTCGGTCCTCAGGACTGAGCTGGCCCATCAGCATGATCATGTTATCAGAGTTCCACTTCCAGTCCTGCTTGCTAAAGTACTCCAGCAGCGCAATTGCCTTGTGAAGCCGATCGAAGATCCGCATCATCCTGCGGAGAGGTAGCAGTTTATGATAGATTTTTTTTAAAAACCTAATCATGTTTGGGCAATTCAAACAGAAAACCTAATCCTTTTTGAACATCATACAAAATTTAATCTTAAAAGGCCCCACACAACATGATCAAACCTTTTACTGATAAAACACGCCTGCACTGCATTGTTATTTCTTGGTTTTGGGTGGCAGTCGGACCTCATCACAAAAAATTCTAGTAATGCGTTTAGCTGCAGACCTACTCCTGTGCAGCAGGGAGTGGCGTTTCTCTTACTGTGGCCTCTTTCCTGACAAGCGCAGGTAGAGGTCATAGATGAGGGCGGGGACCCTATGGCTGACAAGGCTCCAGTACTGGTTGATCAGGTAGTTGGAAGTGATGTTGGCATTAGGCCTGCGGAAGGCCTGCTCCAAGGGGTTCCTCTTGAACGTGGACATCACATGGTACTCTGTGGGAGGGGGAAGGCATGGGGTACTCAGGACCGAAGCCCTGGGCTTGGCACACTTAGGATTTTTTTTTTGAAGGCATAATCTGACAGTCAAATGTTACCCCAGCTGATCACTCACCAATCTCTCCCCAGCGGAAAGGGTTAATGCCGCCAGATGTGCAGTTGTAGACCAGTGCAGTCGGTGGCCTAACAGAGGAGAGAACATCAATGATCAAATGGTGCATCTATACCACAACCTCGTCACGCACCCTGACCCTGAAACAGCATCACCGTTGGCATAAGAATCAGAATTAGGTTTTGGCACTGGTTATCTGGTCCTAGACCTGTGTCTAGGGCAGGTAGAGATTTCACCCCACTACTTCTGCTGCCAGTAGTGCACGTTACGTTGACTACATTTACACCACCCAGACATTTAGATAGATTCCAGCTGATCTATAATGGCTAGATTCATTCTATCATTCTGCAGGGAAGAATTCCTCAGGGAGCAGGTAAAACACGTGCAATACATCTTCACAGGGCTCAGATAAGCCCTTAAGGTCACCATGAAACCATGATCGAACCATGAAACCCAGGGCTTTGCCATCACTAAATCAGCCTTTCCCAATTCTGGTCCTCAGGACGCCCTGTATGTTTGACGTTTCCCTGCTCTAACACACCTGATTCAAATGAATGGGTTGTTATCAGGCTTCTGCTGAGCTTCATAACAACCCATTCCTGAGGACCAAGATTGGGAAAGGCTGATCTAAACCACAGCAGATTTAGCTTGCTTCATTAAATCACCCATAACCATGAAGCAGATCTGACTCATGTGGGCCCCCAGGACAGACCTGTGTATAGCTGTGTACCAGCCCACAGCCAGGGTGAGGCTAATGACCATGTCGACAGGGATGAGGTCAGCCACAGCATCGTTGTTGGCCCTCATGGTTCGCAGGATCCCCTTCCCAGCCTGGTTTTAATCATCAAACAGTAAATGTGACGTTAGCTAGAGCCTGACCATCTCCTGTTGTCCATGTGGAGCAACAGAAACCCCAGGCAGTCACATGACTTCAGTACTCCCCTATGGGGCTACTACGCCACAACGCTGTCTGATGATGTACTTACGGCAATGAAGACCCCACTCGGACCATTGAAGTTGTCAATCCAGCCCTGAGGAAATGAGAAAACCAGAGGGGTGATTTGGAGGAAGCAGGGAACACCACCAGGTCTACAAGTTTACCTGTTAATTCTGAGACAATTGGTTCAAAAGTCCACAGGACTCCAAGTTTAGCGTTGGTCCACAGACTCTTACACTAAACTACTACTCTCCAGGGGTCTTGTCCAAAGGCTGTGGTCTTCTGCAGCAGCCCCAAAACGAGGACCAGCCCTCGGTACAGGGTGACCGGGCCACACCAGGCTGTAACTCACAGGGAAGGGCTCTTGCCAGCTGGCTCCCACGATGGACGGCCTGATGATCCCGATGTTAAGCCTGTCGCTCTGCTGCTGGACCAGGTACTCAGCCAGGGCTTTGGTGTAGGTGTAGGTATTGGGGCGGTCCCCAATGAGTCGCAGAGTGATGTCACGCACCATATTGTCATCCATCCACCTACATCACACACACAACGCAACGTGCAATACACACCATTACGGCACTCGCCTGAAGGCACATTGCTCGTGCACACAAACACATACACTAAATGGCTCCAACGTTTGGCCACACGAGACAAGACTTACAATACTAGCTGACAGCTTGGGAAAAAAGCTAAACCGCTTTAAATACATAATTGAGTGTTAATGAATATTTTACATTGCGCTCCCTGAACTAGGGAGTGTGAAAGTGAGTGCGCGGGCCGCCAGCTCCCTGGGGAACTCACTCCAGCGAATCGATGAGCTTCTTGGGCTCTACCGGCGGAGGGTAGATGACCTCGTCGATGTAACTGCGGTCACAGTTGGCGTAGGCGGTGGACACGTGGATGAAGGCCTCCAGGTGCTGCATGCGAGCGGCCATGCCCAGGAGCTGCTGCGTGGCGATCACGTTCATCTGCAGGGCGTGCCTAGGGACGGAGCACATCGGTCGGTCCAAAACCTTGTTATAAACCCTCAACACGGTACATGTGAGGGGGCCTACATACAGGTGCTTCTAGGGCACGCGCGTGTGTGTGTGTGCGCGCGCACAGAGCCTCAGCCTCAAGAGAGATTTTAATTCTAGAGTGTTGACCCCACGCTAGTCGGATCTGTTCCGCCAAATTAAAAAAAACACTTTAAAAACGTATCTGGAATGCTGTGCATGCTCCTAGTTATACAACTTAATGAGCCATTGTTAGCTTGCTTGACATAACCGTACCGCACCACAGACACCCCTCATCACCTAGTGCCCCTCCTCAGACTGTGCCTGAGGCAACACACATCTTGAGCAGAATAATCCAGTGTACAAGATGACTCCACAATCGTCTCCAGACAGACTGGATTTCCGGCACACAAAAACAGTGTGCATGAAACAAGGAGAGGGAAGACCGACGGCTGACTTTTGGGTCCAACAGTCAATTGCTCCCCCACCCCCCCAACAATATCTGTGTTTAAACACGTCAGCTACACAAAACCCACAGGAAATGAAAAACAAAACCAACAAAAACAAGACCCTTTGAAAGGCTAGGCAGCAGAGAGGACATTGTAGAGCAGCAGGATAGCATGTCCCTACCCCTGGCAGATACAAAAACATTTGTCGTTTCTCTTGCATGACGAAAAAGTTAGTTGGCAAAATGTGAGTAACGGGGACAGACCGACCGACCGACCGGGCCAGGCGTAACGGGACGGACAGAGACGCGGAGGTGCCGCTCACTTGAGTGGTTCGTCGAAGCGGATGGTGGCGGCACAGTGAAAGACTATGTTAATGCAGGCCATCAGCATGTCCACATCCTGAGGGCTGATGGCCAAACCGGGCTGCATCAGGTCACTGCTGATGGGCACCACCTTCTGGGTGAGGTCTGGGTTGCTGTCCCACACCCGCTCAAACAGCTGAAATGCAGAACAGTGGAGAAAAAAACCAAAACAGAATCACACTCAAAACACAACACAATAGCATACACCTGTTTTCACTTGTACAAGCAAGACCATGAAGTCATATTATAGCGGATTTAATCAGAGCCTTGACCCAACTACAGTCCTTCATAAAATATAAAACCTTGACTATACAATGTCTTGTAGCCATGTCAAACTTAAGTTAGTCTTCACAAAAATTCACAAATGCATTTTGCATTACTTGTGATTTAATAATTTACATCAAGTTCTTCAGGCCGGTGCTTCTAAACATTCGTTGGCAGGGAACGTGTGTGTGATTCAATTTAAACCCTACAAAACACTCGTGTCAGTATTCCAGACCATGCTAGCCAGATTCAAGTGATGGCTGAATGTAGAAGATGACAGGAACAGGGCAGCGATACCTTGCATTTCATCATGTCCTTTACGCGCTCTTGAATCGACTGGCCAGCCTTGGCACGGACTAGGATGTAGAGGGTGCCGACATCAGGGCAGGAACGCAGCAGTTTCTCCACCAGGACCTTTCCCATAAACCCTGTGGCGCCAGTGATGAGGACATTCTTCCCCGCATAGTAATCTGCGATGGAAGCCATGCTGTCAAGCAAGTCCGTCTTTTTCTAAGGCTCTGGTCTCTATTAGGAAAGGCACCTGTAGAAGGGGGGAGAAAAGTCAGCGAGTAAGGATTGAACCAAATGACAAAAGCTATAGAATTAACTAACCAATCCATGGGCAAAGACTGAGACATTTTGTTATGGGCTGAACCAATTAGAAAACAGCGGGTTTTGCGGCTACAGACTTTTGGTTCGAGCGAGGATACAAATAAAATGTAGTCCTTTCATATCCGCTTTACCCATTGACATCTTAGCCACTGACCCAGTCCTGCCACCAAACAATGGTCAATCTAGAACATGGACAACCAATCGGTAAATACAAATGGAGGACCCTAGTGAAAGAATGCAGAATTAACTGGTTTTTATTCGCAAGACGAGACAAGATTTAGACTAAATGACACAAATGTTGGAAGTAGACCAAAGATGATTTCCCCACAGGAACAAGATATTACCAGTCTACAGCCTCGATCAGATTCACTGACAACGCTTCCTGGTTTACTGCACATGGACTAGAATGTCAAACCAGAATGTCAAACCAGAATGTCACAGGTGTCTCAATTAAGATTTCAACAAGATCTCAACAAGATTTCACTCTGAACTAAATATTTAAAATTTAACGACAGCTATGAAATTCCCATTTGGTGGCTTTAAAACCAACTCCTACATTGAATCTAGAGGCAGCCAAGGTCACTATGGAGCATCTTATAACTTCCACCCACAGATTACAATCAATTACTGAATTTTACACAGGAGGCATAACATACCTACACCAAGCCACCGTCGAGGTCATGCAATACAAAACAAGTTAGCCGGTGGGTAAAAAGGACAGAGAAAGCACGATCACACATGTGATGTACACGGTTTTGTTGAAGAGAGTATCGCATTTACACATTTATCGTTATTTTATAACCTTTATGCTCATCCCATTGCCATATTTGTTTAGTCGGTGAAAACCAATCGTAACCTTTCTTAATTGATCCTTTCACCGAGCTATAATACAAACGGGGCACCTGGAGTTGGCCAGAAAGCTATGGTCATTTCTCAAATTGAGTGGGGAGAACTTAATACTTGTAGTCCACCAGCCAAAATAAAAGCCTAACATACTTTGAGCAAAAAAAGCAAACTATAGTTGAAAAAGTTTGAATAGATTCACTTTGCTGCGACTCCTTGCCTTCTCTCCGACTAAAATACGGAAAACATACGTAGTGAGCATGGTGTGTATACAGAACAGATGCAGTCAGTCAATCTGTTGCTGTACGGTGTCGAGCTACACAAGTAACATGAGCAACACAAGAGAAGATGTTCAGAAGTCAGATACATCCAGGCGATACATTAGCAGTTCCACTTCACAAGTGCTTCTGAGATGTGCCATCTAAGGCATAAATCTCAAACCCATAGCATGGCTCCTGAGAGCGGACCTTGGGTGACATTTTTTACCTTGGCAATCACTAAGCTATGTGCTTTGTTCTGGCTATGTGAGAAGAAAAATTTAATGTAGGGGGGTGGGGGCCATTCGACGTGCTTGAACCACAGAGACTAATATTGCAGAGAAAAAATTTCTCCCTGTTGATGTAATGGAGGAATGTGGAGACAACACCATTCCTGAGCACCGCTGTGATGCTCGAACCCAGCACCATTCCCCCAACAGACCTTTCACCGGCATGACAGACTAAGAGCCAACACCCACTTCTCAGGCCTGGTCTCTACAGAGAAATGGGACAGTGCGACATGTGGGTGCCAAGCGTGCCTGTGAGCACTTTAACGTGAGTCGGAAACAAATGATTACATTTTGCAAACAAAGTGGCGGCTTCACTCTGATCTTCCGGGCCATTTATTTTGGCAGAATGGATTCCAGCAGCCCCTCCTTCTCCTGAGAGAGCAGGAAAATCCACATTGCCGTCTCCATTCCTAATCAATGTCTGTGGACATTTTGGACTGCAAGCTGTGTACAGCCCCTCCAGTGTTTTTTATAGCTACTAGACAGGGAGAGACAGCTTTATGTCTCTCTCCTATCCTCAGCTATCCTCCAAAAGGCAGTGCTCCAGACAGATTTAGTGCAAACATTTTTAAACAAAAAGTTTTCGAATTTTTTCAATGGGGTCCTTTAGGAGCCAGACAACTTGCGTGGTCCGAAATTAACCGAAACAATAAGTGTTGACGTTTAACTCAGGTTCCCATTGTACTCATTGAGCGAGTGAGTTCGAACCGTTTAGCTTTCAGCGCGAAATCCTAAACATGAATAATCAAGGGGGACGCGCAGTGTTTAGTCCAAGCCATGGATCAGACAAAATTTCGCACCAGTCCAGTACCATCAACAAAGGAGCCAACCGGTTGTCATTAGAACGAAACTACGAGAGCTACACTTCCATGCGTTATACAAAATTGCAATATGCTAATGACTGTGCACTCTTAGTTATGTAGCCCGCACCGGTAAAACAAACGACATTCTGTACTCACTGAAAAACCAAATGGCCACACTCTGGAGTCCTGAAAAGTGTTGTCTTACATTCTGTTGGTCAATGTGCGAATAGGCCCCGTATAAAAACGTACGCTTCCATCAAGTTAATCTATAGGTGATTCGCTAACCGGCAGTCATTCGGTCAAAGAGCCAAACTAAAAACGACACAACAGGTCTAGGTCAGTGCCTGTCTCACCTATACTACTGTGCTCACGCAAAACATGTTTATGGCATTATTTCCTGCTCTTACCCATAGCGACCAGACACTAACAATTTTGTACATGTATAATTTCTGTCGTCTTTGCACCTTCGGAACCCAGAGTTCCGGGAGCTTTTTGGTGATAAAAGAGGTTTCCTGGTCGGAACGGGTTAATGACAGCGCGTTATTAATCGGTTCTCATTGGTAAAATATTCTCCTCACGTGTGTGCAATTGTCTATGCCTTATTTTTTGAAAGCAATTTAATTCATTAAAAGTACCGTTCCGTCTTGTTCCGGCTTCTGCCCCATCCCCCTACAAGTCACGAGTCTAGGCTTTACGCTCTACAACACCAACCGTGACCTTCATTAACCCTTTTCCCGATCCAATTTCCCCACCCGAATTGTCTAGATTGGTGCACATTTATTCGCCGATTATCATTTCTGCTCCCCAGAAAACCAAATGTTTCCACTGTGATGTTGAAATGTATCAATCCCCGCACCACATCTCTCCAATTCGGTGGAAAGATGTGTACTGTGTTCGGGTGGCGCAAGTATAAGCACTTCTAAACTGAAAATTGGATTCTCACATAACGTCACCGTACCACCACACTCACCATTTCAAGCACCATCCACCGTACATCAGCCACGGGAAACCTCACACTACTAACAAGCGCCTACAGATGGCAATAAGCGATAATGAGTTCTTATCAACTGCATGCTAGGCGTTAGTAGTGAGCCAGATGGCGTCAAGTGCATAAGTTCTTCAAATGTTAAGTGGCGAGATATTCCTAGGTCAACTTCCAAGACAGCCAGTTACATTGAATTGCCACTCAAGCATGTGCATATTGCTGTAACCCTCACTTAAAACTTTCCTAATTTTCCAATTTCCGGTATTTTATTAACTTACCGGCAACTAGCTAATTAACAATCTATCCGCCTAATTACAAGATGCACGCTTGAGACATACGGAACACCGAATATCTAGAAGTCTCTCCTTCAAAACGATCTCTCTCGCTAAACATGACTAGCTGGCAACAATCCAAACATAGGGTAAATACCGGAGAAATCAATACTGAAATTTACCGCGTCATGAATTTCCAGCCCCTTTATTAGGGGTTCAGCAGAACAAACCAAAAGGTGTACAGTGGATTTCACCGTCTCCTCTTGCTTCCTAGTTTGTGCTACAACAATGCAATAGACGCCCCAAGTCAGCCCCAAAATTCTTCTGCCGAAAGCTAGAGGTGTTACGGAGAGCGAGTATTTGTGTGAAGAGAGCGTCTACGTCAATATAAAAGGACACACCCCTTTTTAAAAACAACACCTACCGATGCAATATTAGTACTCCCATCTTTCCAAAAAAAAAAAGGGGGGGGGGGGGGGATT
>JAOVYW010062456.1:9774-22060 GCA_025775045.1 Hiodon tergisus
GTATAATTTGGAGAGTCTGCAGGCATACAAACTTGTATAGCCACATGTTAACACACCGATAATTATCCAGTTATGTTTTTTTAATGCTTTCTGATATTCCGAATTGGGGATATCACGTAGTTATTGATAATTTCCCTCTAATACCTTGCTTCTCCATGAGAGGTGTGAGACTGAGCACCTGAGCAGGGACACTAATCATGATTGCCTGGGGAATGCTGTACTTGCTATCTGAGACTGAAGTAATCTGTTCCGCACAACGAACACAGACAGTCGATAGGGCCCTGAAGGGGTCTAGCCACCAAGAGTCAATTTTTTTTTTTTTTTTATAATTTCCCTCCATTTTGAAAAAAAGAGCAATGCTCTTTAAAAAATGACTTTGGTTCTTATTGGGATCCAGTAGTGCAGTTGCTAAATGATCCCACAGTGATCTATGTGTGTGAGCACAAACGCCACAGAGAAGGGAAAGGTGTTAAAACACCTGTGAGAGAAGCCAGGAGCATTTCATTCATCAAGTGTTGCTTGTTTTCCTTCGCAATTTATTCACAATTTCTTATAGTTTCTAACGTCTGGCTAAATCGCGGAATAAACGGAATCAAAAATAAATGATCCAGCCTGTCTGGAGAATTGAAATTTTCAGCATAAGCTCAGTTTTTAAAGTCAACTTGCAGCCATCAGAACGCTTTTACCAACGTAATCGATTCAAAGTAAGAAGGCATGGGAGTGAACTGTTTAGATTCAGATGTGAGAGAAAGTGCACCTGCACCTTTCATTGGCGGACATCGGTCTTGATAGTCATCTGCAACGCAGACGTGTGACATGACAATACAGGTGTGGAGAAATGGCCTGGTCAGTGAAACGAAGAGGGGCTGCCACGTGTTAACCAACGTTGTAGGAGAGGTTTAGGGCGGTAGTAAGATTTTATGTAAAATGTATTCCTGGCTATAATATCAGAGTAAAAAAAAAAAAAAGAGAATGCAGTAAAATAACGATATTTAATGTATGGGTAGTTGATATTTGCCCGTAGCCCGTCTGCTCTCTGCCGATGGGGGGGGGGGAGAACCTGTCAACCTGATTGGAGGAATCGAGCAGCAGATATTTCTCTAAATGGCAAGTGTAAATCCAACTACTTAGCTATTAAATTAGGTCATATATTTAATATCAGAAATCAGAGGTTAATGGCCATCAATTTAGTGTGAGAAATCCATAAACAGTCTTTTCCCTTATAACATGAAATTAATTAGACCTACAACTGAATACACATGATATTATAATTGTCATTATATGATTTGACCACACATTAACGTATTTGTGTCAAACGTAAACAATAAAATAATGCAGAGATTGCTTAATGTTTAATTAAACCAAATGGACTATGCTTAACGCCGAGGCACTTAAGACGTTAATTGAACAGGTTTGTATGTGCCCTCCATCGGATTCTGACAATTCTCACACAATGTGCACACAATGTGCATTACAACAGTACTTATTAATTGTTGCTTGACAGTTTCCGCTGCTTGTGTTTCAGAATTCAATCTTCACTAAAAAAAAAAAAATTTCATCAAATTATTTTTCTCAAAAACATCATTGGCACCCCAAAAAATTCACATGAACAAAATATAATAGATAAATAGACGGGTGGCAATTTAAAGGAAATGGCTACATGAAGTGTCGGCGTTGGGCCACCACACACTGCCAGAACAGTTTTAATATGACTTGGCATAGTTTCTACGAGTCTCTGGAACTCTACTGGAGGGATGGAACATCATTCTTCCAAAAGATCTTCCCTGATTTGGTGTTTTGATGGTGGTGCTGGAGAGCGCTGTCCAAACTCTCCCGTAGGTGTTCAATTGGGTTGAGATCTGGTGACTGTGAAGGCCAGAGCATATGATTCACATTATTTTCACAATCATCAAACCATTTAGGGAACCCTCTGTGCCCTGTGGATTGGGGAATTGTCACCCTGGAAGAGACCACTCCCCTCAGGATAGCAATGTTTCACCATTTGATAAGGGTGGTCACTCAGAATAACGTTGCAATGCTTTGGAGGGACCCTTCCCTCTAAGTGGACCCAAACCATGCCAGGAAAATGCCCCGCAACAGCATAACGAATCCTCCTGACTTTTTTCTTTAATTTGTCACCCGTCTGTATATTCAGATTAAGATTTTTTTTTTTTTTTTTTTTAAAGTTTGTCAGAGAAACACTTAAGTGGTCAGCCATTAACATAGTCCAGAGAACATGCAAATTAAATTACACAAGTGGTTGTTGACCTTCACAAATCAGGCAATGGCTATAAAAAGATAGCTACACACCTGAAAATGTCCTTCTCCACTGTTAGTGCCTTTATTAAGAAATTTTGTTTCATTATTGTTGTGTTTGAACAATTTAACTCTGAAAAGTTATACTCGTCTCATATTTAATATAAAGCTGAGATCGTAAGATGATACTTATGAACAATGACATTTTCATGTTGAGTTTAAAAATGTGTTTTTTTAATTATTTGGTATTGCCAATCTATCTTTTATACTATCCCATTAATTTGGATTCACTATTTTCCATATATACTTTATTGGTCCATACGACGTGTGTGCCTACAACCATAGCCTGACCAGGCTATTACGATAGGCATACAACAGAATTTAACATAATATTACATGATGGCCTGTTTTTTCCTCCTCAGGTGATGTCAGCGCAAGGTCTTTCAGACACGGTGAGAGATAGAGAACTGGCTGTGGTGTTTTAACCCTGTCTCCGCGACCATCTGCGAAGCTGTCAGACCGGGTGTAATTAAAGGTTATGACAGCAGAGTCTCACAGCAGGGGGCTCCCTGGCTGCAGTCCCCCTCCCTGTGCTAATACAGCCTGACATGCATTCAGAACAATAAAAACTGGGCCTTTCCTAAGGAAACGTATGCCAACACTGTTACAGTCCGGCCTTTTATTGCCAGGTTTGGAATGAGTGAAAAGCTAACTGATGCAGACTGCTGCAGCACAAAGTCTGCTAATGCCCCTTCTGAAGATTTAATACCATGTGAATAGGTGCTATCTATATAGGTCACTTTTATATAAAACGGGCTTTAACAAATATTTGTCTCATTTGAAAAATAAACATTTATCTTGCCAGATAATGGCTCAAACTATAGTTCATGGATTACAGAAAGTTTTCTTCTCAGGAATGTTATATTAAGGGATGTGTAAGTAAATCGTTTGTGGAATTAAGTTTAGCATAATTATTTTTTAAATTTCAGACTTCAAAATGGTTTAACGGACATAGCTATACTTTTTGAGTCTTATTACATTTAAAAAAACGCATCTAAAAAATTTTCAACAAAGCAGCAAACCAATGCAACTAAATTGCTCAGAAGAGTGAATCTGCAACAGAGGCTAAGAGATGTTTTATGGCCAATGGTACACCACTATTGATTTTATTTCGGGCTAGGCCCCTTAGTTCACTTAACGCTACAGTAACGATAACGTTCTAGACGATTCCGTGCTTCCAACTTGGTGGCAGCAGTTGGGGAAGGCCTTTCCTGTTCCGGTGTGACGATGCCCCCTGGACAAAGCAAGGTCCATGCAGAAATGGTTAGTCTAGATCGGTGTGGAAGAACTTGACCAGAACCCTGGCTTCAACTCCATTATCGCCTTTGGGATGAATAGGAGTACCAGCTGCGTTCCAGACCTAATCGGCCTGCATCAGTGTCTGACATCACTAATGCTCAAGTGACTGAATGGAAGCAAGTTCCCGTGGCGACGGTCCAACATCGAGGGGAAAGCCTTGCCAGAAGTGTGGGGGGTTCGGAGGAGCAAACCAGGGACCAACTCCAAATGAACACCCGTGATTTTGGAATGAGATGTTTCACGAGCAGCTGTCCAGACTTTTGGCCATATAGTGTTATTTTATTATAACATTTGACTGTATACTGCTATTCTCTTCCCTTAAGGGTTTTGGGTAGTCACCATTTATAAATCAGATACTCAGACATCGACATATTTAATCTATGCATCCCGCATGAGCAACCCAAAATATCTGAAAGTTTAAACAGTGTTAAATTGTCTCACACATACACACACACACACACACAAAGCTAAAAACCTCAAAAGCCGCAACAATAAAAGCTATTGTCCAGCTCACAATGCCAGCTCACAATGCCAGCTCAGTATTTCACTGTAACCACTAAAAGACCCAGCGAGTGTTTCACTGCGTTGCCGTGCCAGGAACACAATTGGCTTCGGGAGATTTTTAGCACCTACTTCAAAACATTTACTTTATTTTCGTCTGCCAAATAATACAAGCCGATCCAAGGTGTTCCGGAGCTGCGGACGCATCTCTTTGGCCAATTTGTGAGGGACACAAGCTCTATTGATACCTTCAATAAAGCTCGACTGGCACCGGTGATAAAGGTTTAATCAGCTGGCCGCACGCGTTTTTGAGGCACTGGGTGTTGGTGCATTTGCGAGGCAGTTGGATCCACTCCAGTACACACATCCTGCCATAAACGTCTGCTCTCACAGGTGTTCAAAACATTAACAAGCATCGCTCATTATTTTTTAAGCACAGATTAACTATTCCAATTATAAGACTGATCCACTGATTAATTGAACATCACAATCTGGGTCAACAAATTATATGTAGAGGGTATTATTTTGCTAAATAATAGAATATATTTCCGATAAAATGTTTCTAGCTCCTTTGTCTATCATTTAGTTTTGGCTTGACCGCAGCTGTGTGCGCTGCATCTTGTTTTATATAGGATTTTGTGCTCAGTTGAAACAATGGCCTCAATTTATTCATACACAGTATTCTAACAACTTGTGATCCCATCTGGGCTTTCAATAATTAGTTTTTGTAATAGGTTTCAAAACTGAAGCTGTTCAGGTACTGATCCACCAAATTGTCATAAATGTTCTACAGTTGTAGTACAGATGTTTTGATTTTAAAATAGAAACACATGAGGGAAAACGACAGATGATACATGAAAATATATAGACCTATTAGTCATTTTTATCTCACACTCCATTACATATTCCAAATTCAATAAAATTTCTCATTTGCATGTTTTTTATGAATATATTTGGGTAATTTGTCATTTTCATATATTATGCATGTATTTATAAGGAATGACGGATATCTGGATACTGAATCGAATAAATCCTGACCTACAGTAGTCAAAGGGCAATGATGAGACAAAGCCTGCATACTTACTAAATGATGTCACAGCCACCAGTCTGCACCTCAAACCTGCAAGAAACGCCAGAGCTCCCGTCACAAGGAATCCCCCGTCTACAGTTAGCACGAACCGACAGATGTCGGGAACACTTGCAGGAGAGCATTTCGCTAATCTGAGAAAATTAGAAAATACTTTCATTTTACGAACTCTGTTTTTGATTTGACTTATATAACTTAATTTCAAGGTGATTTAGTGTACGAGCGATTCTGCACACCACTCACCATTTATGCGTCCAGCAGGATGTTTTGTGACCGCTAGGTTGCGCGAGTATGATCAGTACACAGCTGCGTTGCTTTTAGAAGGAGATGCTTGGCTTTCGGGGTGACCAGATGACCGGACTCAGACTTCCGGATCACTTGACTGTCCTACACATTTGTGATGAACGAATGTCCTCGTCAAGTACAGCCAGGGTTCGAAGTCAATAAGCAGCTTTAAACTATTTAACTATTTTATTGATACCACAACCCTACTTTAGGGTCTGGTGAATAATGAGAGTGCGTGATTCAAATGAAATGTCAGACGAAATGTCAAACGAATGCGAGTAAGCCTGCCAGTTTGACCCCATATCCTGGCCTTTTTCTTTAATCGATCCATCCATCAAATTTTATTGCTTATTTTTACCTATAGAATTTGTTAGAAAGCACTGAACAATTGCATTTTCCAGAGGGAATCAAATAAACAAAGCCCAGTGCCGAACAGGAAAAACTGGAAAATTATTCTCTGACCCTTCCTCTCCAGAGAACTGAAAAATGACATAATAGTTAAAAAACCGATGTCATTCGAGAGGAGTAGATTCCCCACACTTATTCCCATTGTTATACAGTTGAGTACAGTATAAACACATAATACAATATCATATTGTTGCAGCTTAAAAAGTAAATAAAATTATGTTTCAGAACTTATTGTAAAGTGTGTTTTTAATTCCCATTACCTGGCAATTTGCTCATTATTTCTATTTATAGCCATTTTTTTCCAGATGGCTTTCTGTTATGAATTGAAATCTGTTCGGACTTGATCTAGTAGTTAGATCTGCACAGCCACAATGGGTGCTGTTGACCGACCTTTGACTGGGGATGGTGGCTCCATCTAAACAATTTGACTTAATACGAAAGCAATTTTCACTAGCATGAAAAAGTTTAATGGGTTTCATGATTCCGGTACTACTCCTAGAGGAAACCAATAATCTATAAGGTCTGGGCATTACTCTTCAATGTAGTAGATTCACCAATACTTGGAATAGCTGGAACTCTTATTGAGGTAAAATGTGTGCTTATATTTATTTAAATGTACTACATCCCAGTGATTCCAGTTCAGACTCTTAATTTGTTTTTGCCTTTTGTCTATTTAACCACTGGACATTGATGTTCCTAACTGTAGGGTACAACGGCAACACCTTTCCTTGAAAGAAATATGTAAGTGGACCCACTTACACTAACATTTTACTTATTAAGATAGTATCAATGGAAGCACATACTTTTAGATGTCAGCATTTCAATTCAGTAACGCTTAAAGAGTGCAATTATTCACACATAAACAATCACCCTCAAGTCACATAAGCTCGTTTTACCCAGGATGAATGGACTTGCCGGTGTTCAGTGATAACGTCAGCTTATTTGCTTTCGTCTTTGTCTAATTTAGATTGGGCTCGAGTCGTAGGCAACATGACCGTTGGCAAAGATTTAATGTGTTGCGAGGATCCGTCTCTTAAGCAGAATGGGCTCCTCATTCAGTCTCAGATTGACTACCTGCCACAGACTATTGATTTTCTCTCTGTCTCTTAGTTCATAGTAACCTCCCAGCATAAATGCCCTTTGCAAACAGGGCTGTGGCTTTCAGCGTAAAAGCCAAAAATTCCCCTCTTTCATCTGAGAATAAAAAAAAACCTAAAAAATAACATTTTTGAAACCGTGCTTTTGTAAATCCTATGCTGCCTGAGAACCGGGAGGTAGCAGACGTATTTATTTAAAGCATTCATGTATTTTTTATGAATTACACAGCATGGGTGTGGTTCCTTTAAATAACCTCTGCCTGGAAACGTAGGCAAGACCAAAAAAACGTGTATCATCAAAATTCTATTTTTACTGTCTGAAATAAATTTAGCTAGCAAAAATCTTGGTCGCTGGGACATTTCCACAAATAACAACTTTTTGGTTTGAGTTCAAAGTCTGTGTCATTTTCTAACACCCAAAGGGCATTTTTGATTCATATTTTAACATTAGGAACATCTTAGGCTCCTCAAAAACAATAAATGCACGTCTGGGCAGTTTACTTGGCTGCTTTTGAGTTTCAATAGGCGACCTTATTTCTTTCCATCAATCAAATCAATCAATAAAATCAGAAGAGTCCTTCTGAAAGTTGTGGTAGAACGTCTCAAAAAGGTGTTCACTATTCTTTTAAACACTGAAGAGAACATGTAAATCTCCTCCCTCGAAGGCCTACAGTTTCCTTCCAATTCAAGCTTCTTGTGCCTATGGATTTGGGCCATGTGGTTTTGTTTTTCAGCCGATCAAAGCTAGCACCATCTTGCTTCTACAGTCTGTTCATCCTGGGTCCAACATCACAGGTCTAACAAGTTCTTGGCTTAAAGACCAAGATCCAGGCAGTTAAATGATAAACTGAAGAGAGAGTAAGAAGTGAAGGTGATGGGGGAGTGTTTCAACAATTCAAACATTGACATAGCAAACAATGAATCCATATCAGAAATAAATAAAAAAATTGTACTTCGTTGGCCAATAGACTGCATACAGAGTTGGCAACAGCTGTGCTGGAAATCTAACTGTAAGCAGTTGAAATGTATAGCAGTCGTTCAGAGGCAGGACCTCAGCACTGCAGTAAGACTTCTAGATATTAGTTATGCCACCTCCTTTCCCTACCTTAAATGATTTCCCACAAAAAGTTAATCCTGCAGGTATGGACTGATGCAGTGAACCTAAACGGACAGATTTGGGCCATGTTTCCTTGAGACAGTCAATTTTAAGATCAATACCTGGATCATTTACAGCGCCTAATTTCACAGTGACCTAAAATTAAAGCTGCGTCGCTGAATATTCAGGGTCGATTAGTTGGAATCTTTCCATTTAAATTGTTAAAAAGAATATATTCCATTCAACACAACACACGGCTGGACATGCCACACTTCAGTAGTGGAATGAAGTTTCACCCCCTGGTTATAAGGCAATCAAGGGCGATTTGCAGCAGGTGTAGACGGCCATGGTGGTTACAAGCAGCTTGAAAGTAGAAACGACTCACTGGACAGCCCACATCTTCTTTACCTACTCTCCCATGCTATGAGACGCATGCAAGAAACCAATCAACTCCATTTAAACCACCTGTGCAAAACTAAACTGCACTGCAAGCAAAGCTGTGTTCTGAAGGTTGCAAATATCAAGTGGAACATCGAAATCCAAGATTGGACGGGACTTGTTTTGACATTCGTCGTCTACATTTACTGGTGAGAACGGAAACGATTGAATAAAAAATCAAAAAAACATCAAGTGTGCATCCTGAAACAACCCCCTTTGATTCTCGTCACAGAAACCAGTTTAAGTTGCCAAGAGGCGCGTCAGAGATATGTCTGCCAGTACGGTTACTCTTGTGGTCTTGCACCTGCCCTTCAGTGGTGCAGCCCTCTCACTGTGGGTTAGGAGCTCAAATGCCTCACTCAGTTGGCGAACAGAAACTCTTTTTACTGATGGAATCCTTGACACATTGCTTAAAAAGACGCACGCACGCACGCACACACACACACACACTCACAGAGAAAGGTGTTCACCAATTCTGTTAACCCTGTTGCCCTGAAAAGGTTATGACATTCTCACAGAGTGGGTGTTTTTTTGCTTCTGTAGCCTTTTTGTTAAAAGAAAACTATCACTTATAGGCAATTATTTCTGTGCAGACTAATAAACTAGTCTCCAAGGAAAAGAGTTGAAAATGAAATGAAATAAGTCATGATTAAGCCGTTTTGCTAAAGTTTATCTTGTTTTTGTTCAAACTACATTGCCATCCTGCTATGTGACTCCCACACAAAAACACTTTGGATTTATACAAATTGCGAGATAAATGATATTATACATTACAAAATGTTCAATGTATTGTGTTATTTGATGCCAAGACTGAAATTATCTAATTTATGTCCCAATGTTCAGACGAAAGAACAGTTTAGCCTAACGGGTTTCGACAGTGAGATTGTTTCAAATATGTGCAGAAACTTTTTTTCCTGATCACCTTGACCAATTTCATGGCATCATTTTAAGGTACCCTCAAACAGAGCCTCAGGTTTGACACATGCAAGTCACAACAATGAAAGTATTCAGATGAACCAGAGCTCTCACACGTGAGATCCATCCTAAGGTGTGAAACTACTGTCACTAGTAAGAACTGATATCTTTTTTTTTTTTTTTAACCCTCTGATTTAATATGCTTCTGACACTGACAGTATTTGATATATGGGAACAAACACCATATAAAAACCATGTTGAATTGGTCACATTCAACAGCGTTAAAGTGCATTCTCATGTAATTTCCGGTGCATAGACATTCATTTCAGGGCCAGATCCTCACTAACGCAATCTTTGATGCCAGGCGGCCTTGATAAATCTTCAATGCATATTTTTATTTAAGCTTTTAAGCACTCCGGTTTAAGTTGTCACATTACATAAAAAACCAGGCAATGGTGCTTTTTGATCAAAAACATTTATGTACAATTGTATCTTAGTCATAAAGTGAATATGTTTCTGAAACTGCAATAATGGCTGTTTTATTTAAATAACAATTTTTGTGTGTGTAGGACTGCATTGATACTGGGAATTAAATTAACCAATGTTTAATCTTAGATTTGCATTGGTTTGATATATTATACATTGGAAGTAGACATTTTTTTATACAATTACTGATTATGGTATCAACCATGTATTGTTGCACACGAAAACAAATCCAAAGCAGCTTTAATAAACAAAATATCTCCTAATGTCAAATCTGATGTCAATGGGTCCTATGCAAAATTCAAAAGCATTCCAATCATAATATATACATGAATATCCATTGGGTTTATGGTTTAGCAAAAATGAAGCCTGTATATCAACCTGGCTTCATGCTGTGTGCCAGCGTTGTGTGACCAGATGCATCTCAATGATTTACTGCAGGAAAATTGCAGTGGGGAAGGCAATTGGAACACGTGGAATTAGAGCAGCAGGGTGTGCATTCCGTACAGTGTTCTTTAATAATTATTCCATAATGAAACTTTACTGTCTAGCCGTTGTCGCACTAACATTGCAGCCAGCTCAAATTGATTACACGCAGTTTAGGGAGCATTTTCCACTGCAGGATTAAAGATCATTGTTAATTTCCCATACTGCCATGTCTAAATTAATTTAACAAAATGCAATTATATTTTACATTTGCCAACACGTATATATTTTATGGCAAGTTTTGCATGATATTTTGACCACTGCCATACCACTATTATTGATTAAAAAACTAATATAAAAAAAATGCAATTTAGTAGTTCTCCAGCGTTGGTTGAGTTGGATACTCCATACAATTCACTTGGAGGAATTCTTCTTTCACCAACATGGATCTGCTGTGATTTAAAATGTGTGAAATGTATGTCCCCTGTAACATTGTGACAACATCCATCCAACCATAGGTTGCATAGGTATTTATAAATTAGTTACAATGTGATGATATTTGGGTGAAGATCTACTGGGAATATGACATGACTGTTACTACTACTACTACTACTGTATGTTTCTTTCTGATTGCATTGCTAGGTTTGCATGTTAATTGCAATTGAAGTCACACTGAATTGCAGCTGCTTATTTAGATTTTATTGAATTTTATGTTGAGATTATATGTGGGTTGGATTTCCTAATAATAAATAACTCTTCACCTACATTTAAATTAAACATTTTGACGTGAATGAAGCCCCCAGTAACCAAGTACTCAGCTACTTGATTATTATGTGTGATAGCACACTGTATGCAACGTGTCAAAATGTGGTAGACGGTGCTTAGCACACCGTGGGCGCCATCCCTGTGGAACGGCAAAGGGTGTTCTTTATGCAGGATGTGATGAGGCAAGCACCTACCATTCTCACCTCATGGTACCGCGAATATAGAAATGGCATTTACGAAAACGGGCCTTCGCTCCCTAATTTTGATTTTTTGGTTTCATAGCTCGGGCGCAAGTGATTGGAGGATGTAACTGATTAGACACAGGGGGGATAGATGAGCAGATGAAAGCCGGCTGTCTTTATAAAGATTGACAGATGGGTGGAATGGATCATTTTATTATACACAAAGCCAGTCCATATATACAAAATTCATCCTGGGATGCAATATCACTTACATATATGCCGCTTATATTACACTTACATGCACTTATATATAGAGAATCAGCTGCCACCATCCCAGCTTCTCCTGCATAGTTAAATGACTGCACACAGAACGACTGTCAAAGCCCTGTCATGTTGTAGATATCCGTGTGTGCGCACAATCTCTCCTGTATGTGGTGTATGCTCCATTTCATTGAGGCGGCGCCCATAAAGGTAACCCTTTATGGCATGCATCCTCTGCAGAGAGTTATAAACATCGCAAAGGTCCTGCTGTCCCTAAGTTCCAATACCAGTGCCTTATCGAAACATGGAGTTGCCACTGTAGAGATTCCTTTCTTCTTCGAGCAAACAGTTTGGTTTCAGCTGATTGCTTCCAGATTTAGCTTTATACTGGAAAGGAACTGTCTCCGTTACATGGTGGGTCTGTGACCAATTTTTAATTAAAAGCTTTCATCAAAGCCCATGTGCAGTAATTTATTTTAATTTGTTGGAATATTATTGTGTGGGCCGCAACAGAACGATGGATTTGTTCTTCGTGCCCATTACAAGCACCTTATAAGGAGTTACAAAATGTTGTTTGATGTTTTGAAATGGCCAAAGGGTACTGATTTTTCCCTCTGATTCAGTTGGCTCAGGCTGAATTCTTCACCAACTCTGATTGGGGGATGGCTGCATTGTGTGGGTGGGGGGGGGGGGGGGTTGTGCATTTCCGCTGCCATTGCCCAACAGA
>JAOVYW010062467.1:3036-13523 GCA_025775045.1 Hiodon tergisus
CAGCGGTGTTCATACATCCTGTCCCCCTCCTCTTACTTTGTTCCCCCTTTTATGGCATTTGCTGGCTCTCAAAAGGGCCTGGGATTGTTGGCACCTGAGCGTGATTACCATTAGTGGAACCACGCTCAGGTGCACAACAAGGTCCATTTATTAGAGGTTAGTGTGGCCCTCCCTCTCAGTGTTGATGTACCGGCTTGGAGGCGTGGCCTTGCATTACAATGATTTGTTATGTTTTTGTCATAAAATTTACAAAAAAAAATGTGTTGAGTTTATTGTAAATCAGCCTTTTATATTCCTATTAATATAACATTTAAAAACATCTGAAATTTCAGCCAGGAACAAATCAAATCTGTGACAACCCACTAATCACATATTATAAAATAGTATTTAATTGCTTGTTCTTGTTTTTGTAAGTATCTTATTACTTCTACTCATAAAAATGTAAAGATATTAAATACAGTTATGTATAGTGTGATTAGTGAGTTGCGAGCCACTAATTTAGTCCCAGTGGCTTTAGTGTGTCTGATAGATTCATTTGTGTGTGATGAATCTTGATTCAAAAGATAAAAATCTATAATCCTACTAGAAAACCGAAACTGTGCACTAAAAGGTGATAAAAGTTTTTTTTTCTTTTTACTCACACAAATAAAGACAGTAGCAACTCAAGAAACCTCAGATTGAAACGATGAACTCACTTTTGCAAATCCTAAATATACTGATTTCTGCTTAATATTTAACATCCCTTATAAAGGCGTTTCCTTGAATACGTGCGATTCATGCCGAGGCTGAGTTTGCTGCAGATCAGGAAACAAAAAAATCAGCATAGAGCAGAAAGGAAAGATGTTTAATGCAAACATAACGATGAGATTACCTAGACCGGGCAGCACCTTGCTTACCTATGGCTTCTGGGAGAACAGCTACAGCTGTGTGTTAGACAAAGGTAGCAGAGGAGACAGTGGAGGTGTGGAGAGGGGGGCTAGCGTCCCCCTGCATTTGATCAATGAACTCAATTACCGGCCCTTCCCAGGGATTTTCACTGGCTCTCTCTCCAATGATACATTGTGCCGCACCTGACACGGGTCCCAAAATCTCTTCAATAAATAAGAGGAGGGGAGGCTGGAGAGCCACATGAGCGCACCAAAGCCCCCCACCCTTCCCCCAACAGGCCCTCCACGGTCCCGGCTGACTCCTCTCCGCTAGGGTAGCCACTAATACATTCCCGGCTCACATGCATTATTAATGCGCGCCGCTCTCCAAGGTGGCAGTGACAAATAGGGGCCGGCGCCAAGCAACTAGCGCTGAATGTACTTTTTCTCCGAGGTCCACTCCCGCTGGTGGAGGATGTCTTTCTCCCCGTCTCCCTCTCACTCTCGCTCTCGCGCTCCTCTCGATGCCCGTCGCAGAATGGGTTTTGAGGGAGCACTCAAATTCACCCCTGGGAAGGGAAAAAAAAAACCCCAACAACTTCTGAATAAATTCTCGTCTCCTGGGACTCGTGTGGGAGAGTAGTGCACAGAGAGAGTGGGGAAAACACAGCTTTGATGTTTTAGTCTGATAGAGCTTTTCCTTCTCATGCCTTCTCAAAAGTCCCCAGTCGAGCCCTAGTTTAGCTTGATGTCAAATATCTTTTAGTGTCTTTTTTCATAATAGGAAACAATGATCTGCCAAAATGTAGCAGAGACTAAGTCACAACAGCCATGTAGGAGGTAAGGGTAAGGGAGTACAAGTGGATAGTATCAGAGGGACTCGCTCGTGGGAATAGAGGTCCGTGAGTCCGAGACTTTCCTCCAGGGAAGGAATTCTAAGAAACTAACCCAAATTCCCCATGGTCGCCCAGTTAAATGTTCACCTGAGAGCCACATTCCCCTGGTCCCTGGGTGTAAAGGCTGTGTCTACAGTGAACAACAGTTACGGAATAACATTTGTCATTAAGGGAAAGGGGCTGGGGGAAGGTTACATTGCAACATCAGCTGTTCAGATATTTAATGCGCATTATCATTTTTTTGGGGGGGGGAAACAGGGCGAAAAAATTTTGGGGACAACAAAGGGGCCAGCTGCTGGTAAACGGGTGATGGTAAAACAAGGTTAAACAGCTGTTTTCCTGGCATTTTCCTGGTTTTCAGTCTGAGAGACGCATCAACTGAATCAGGCAATTAAAGAATGAGCCGGGGCCCGTTTAGTGACGGGCGGGTGAGGCTCAGTCTCGCTTTCTAAGTGTGGAGCCACACCCCCCATATCGCCGAAGATCCCCTGTTGCTCTATTAAAAAAGACACTTTGGGGAAATAATTAGCTGACATTTGCTCTTATTAAACAGATGTTTCTGTGGCATTGACTGGTAAAATACAGAGGAGGCACAAAATGCATTTTCCAGTTTTGTTGGAGGGGACGTGCTTTTATCATACTTCAAAGTGTATGAGCGCACTTTTATGGTAAATAACATCTTATGGTTCTGAAGCAAGTCTAAAACAAAACATTTTCACTTGGTTGCTCCTGGATGCTTTCGGAGGCTCACAGAGTCGAGAATATTGATTGTACCCCACTTAGAAAACAGGGGCCTGTGTTTTAATTATTGCTGCACACACAGTTTTGTCCACACCACCTGATCAGCCTGACCGGCGTTTCCTGAGCAATGAATACATCCAGGAACCAAATGTGATGTCTTCAGCATGGAAATGAGACTGCTGGCGAAACGCACGCTGCTTAATATGAGACGGCTTGTCAGGATTAGAGAAACGGGGACTTGCAGGATCTATCCCTGATGAGGTGACTGGCTCCTCTGCCGAGGGTTTACCGCTTCTCACCCTCCTCGTGACTCTGCCGCGCTTCGGTGCTGGTCTTTAGACCCTTTGAAGTAGAACTCCACTTTAAATAAACGCCTCGCTGCTGTCTACAAGCCTGACTCCTGTTTCGGCTAAATTGGCTGATTTCATTACAGTCAGGTGAACCGCCTTTGAATCCCGGGCTAGAGTGGCCCTTGAACAGCAAAGCGACACGCGGCTTCGTCGTAGGAACGGCAGCAGGTGTGAAAGGTTTTCCCATCCCCCAGGGTATTTTAAAGGTCTTTACTTTTACCCTGCTCTGCTAGCATTGCGTTAACCTCTCTGCCTTTGATCTTAGCTACTTATCTTAGCCGGAAGCTATTAAAAATAAACACGTTAAGGAGACAATGCAGCTTTGTGTAAATAAACTAGCGATCTTAATGGCAACATCTCATTCAAGTGGTTGGAAGTGGTGAAGATGGTACAGAGAAGGTTGCATGTTTAAGTTCCAGATAGGGACCTACTGTTTTACCCTAGAGCACGGTACTTGACCTGAATTCCTTCAGTAAATACCCAGCTCTACAAATGTGTAAAAGTTTAAAATTGTAATCTATGCAAATCCCTTTTAAGAAAAGGGTGCCTGCTAGGCCAATAAATAAAAGTGGCTAATTTTCAAGGTTACAGGAATTACTCCTTCTACTTCCTAATACTGAAGAGAAAGTGCTGACGGGAAATGTAGAAAATTCTGATGTGTCTGAAAGACTGCTGAAAAAATGTAGGCACTTTTATACATTTTAAATGAGATTATCTCTCCCCTAGTTAAAATCGCCGTGTCCACATGCAAACATCTTCCAAGCGATACTCAAGGGCTGTTTGCACAGTCGAAAAACACTGAACACAAGTACTCTTGTTCTGACTCACCTTTCCTTTCCACGTAGCCCCGATTTCTTTGTAAACATAAAAGCCCTGGGGACTAAATCTTTCACAATGGTCATGGGGAAAAAATGCACTCCACCTTCAGGTTGAATCTCTGATTAGCCAGAGGTTTTTCTTTAGTTTTATTTTTTATTTTTTTTACCATTTTAAGCGTGGATGCATGGCCTTAAACCCCACTCCCCCTCTTCAACGTGTCTCTCGGAAAGTGAAGTGACAGGGCAATTTACATCGCTGCTACAAACCCTCCATGAGCGCAGCCAAACATGTTCGCACTAATGACTTTAACGGCATCGCAAAGTTTTGTTGCGTTTCTTCTTTAGATTTATTGGCTGCTGATGCTCAAATTTTGGCTTCCAGTTTGAGAAGGAGAACGTTCGAAAGGGAACGTTTCCACCCTCTTTGGCTGATGTCACTTTGCGTCAATGTCATGGCAGCAACACCGTAGAGTTAGGTGTTGATTTAGCGCTGAGTAAAATGGGGGTGACCTCTCTAAATAAGGGGGATAACAACCCCAAAGGTGCCTATTTTAATTCCACACAGTGAGCAAGTCACTGTATGTTGCACAGTGTGAGAAAAGTAGAACCTGGAGGGGTACTTTAGGCCATATAAAAGTAAGGGCTGTAAGAAATGTCCTAGTTTTTTCTCTGGCTGCCCATCCACAACAGATCAATAGACTTCCCAAGCATGGGACGTTCCAGCTTTCAGCCCAAGAAATTGAAGGTCTCAAATAAGTCCGGGCTGTACAACAGGTCCATCATGGCGTGTCATAGAAACGAAACGAGTTGTCTGTGGACAGATCGATGGTGAACATAATGCTAGGTCACTGAAAGGAAAAGTAACAGTCCAACAAGGTTTTTAAAAAAGTTATTACCTTAGAAATCAGGCCTTGATGCATTGCACGTGGTTCACCTGCGTGACATTCAGGAGAATCACTTTCAAGGGGGCTAGGCGGATGAAAAAATTGTGTTTGCCGTGTTTTTTATTTGTCTCTTTTTGAACATATTTACTGCGCAGGGAAACCTTTGCTTATGGCAAAAAAGCTGAACTAAAGAAAGGGGACGAGACGTAACTGGTGAAGTGGGACCTTGGCAGCATGCCCCTTTCCCACAACACAAGTACCCATTAGTTTCTCCCCAATATAAAGGAATTAGATTGCAGCTGAGCCTAGATATGTATGTTTCAATGCATGCTTAATGCTCTAGGTTTTCAAATGAACTGTCGTCTTTTGTAGTGGCATAGCCCTGTTTATCTGCAGAGGAACTAAAGGATGTTCTCGCTCACAAATGTACTGCAGAGAGCACTCTTGGATTCCAAATGATTGCTTTTTCAACACATACACATTTGACAGCTCTCGAGTGCAAGCAACAAACATTTCAGTGTTGACCTTTTATAAAAACATGTGCGGGTGTAATTTTCCTTTGTGGTCAGTAAAGGCGCTCCATAATTTCTGAACCAATATTTTGTTTTCAGAACTCATGTAATTAATGAGGTCAGGTTTCTAGCTTTGAGAGGTGGCACTGCCCACATCCTCCCCATTAAATGTATTTCTTGCCCAAAAGTCAGATGTCAGTAGGAGGTCATCTGTGACTGGACATTGGGAATTATAATATTCATGAGGCATAATTGCATAAGACATGATTACTCAGGCAGAATTATCAGTGAAAATCTGAAAACATCAGCGGAGTAAATTAAACGGACAAAACAGGCTCCGAAATTAATGGTAGAAGGCATTCTAGAAGTAAAGTTGATGTTAAATTATTTAAATAAAATGCTAATGAACTGTAATGGCATTTATATGAAAAATGGCACATGCTCCTAAAATCCCTCAACTTGAAAGCAACGCATCTTGACACATTTGTTGTTTGAGGGTTTTAAACACGGTTCAACTCATACATTTCTGTCTTAGCATTCAATATTTTTTTGTATTCAACGGTGCTACTTACAATAGCTCTCTGAATTTTTTTCTTTAAAGAACATTTGCCACAGGCCCTAACCTTAACCCTAACCCGTAAATCAAGGGTACAGACAGATTGCACTGATTCATTATCATCTTAGAATTCATAAAACTAACTCATTTTTTTATGTATAATTTTTTTAATATAGACACATTCACACATGCACATAATAAGCATTATATAAACAAACCCAAAAATATTATCTTTCAGGGAAATCAAAAATAGTACCAACTGCAGTTTTCTTTCCTAAGTTTGTTTGAGTTAATTTGATTGTGTTTTAGTGATGATATTTCATTTTAGGACTTTGTTTAGGAGTTAAAATTTTTTCTCTAAAATGGACACTGCTAGTGATTTTGAGGAAACAGTCATCCCACCTAACCTTGTCTATGTGTTGCTCTATGAAGAAGGTCAGAAGTGCCACAAGTGCACCCCAGGAACTGTGTCACTAACTGTCTATTTGTGTTACTGACAGGACACACACAGTCTCTGACAGGTGCCACTCTGACAATAATTAATGATGTCACTTCATCTGTTGTCTAAGACGAAGAAAAGAATGTTGTCCTAAAATTTAAAAAAAAAAAACTGATTATATGTATAAATATCGATAAAGTGATAAAGTTATCGACATGACCAATGGTGCAATATTTGGAGGGGTTTATTTTCTGTGGTTTGACTGTACATTCTTTGTTATATTTTAAATGTCAATTAAAGGTGGTAGATGACAGCAGATGGTTGCCATGTCAATATCTGTCTGGACATCCCGCTAATCTATGCCCATTCCACTATTGATAGTTTTTTTTTTATCATTAAGCAAAACCAAAAACTGCCAATGCCAAAGCACTGAGAAAGCTTGCAGTCACGGATTTGAGCTCCAGTAAATATCTGGCTGCATAAACAGTTAAAGTGTACGACTGTAAGCTAAAGAATTCAGCCTTTGCTTGGGTATCTGCAAGTAAATAGATTATGCCATGATGCATTTTTATAAAAGGATGTAAAAGGTTCTCGGCGTCTGGAAACAAAGCGAAAGCAAAGCTCTTTAACGCGGGGCCATGCAGGCCAACAGCCTACAGATATTCTGTCAGCGCTGCCCGTATCTCCGTGCTGTCATCACAACGGAATGCTTAACCTATTGTAGAACTTACTGTGGTACTGCACTTTCCCTGTAAAAATCCCAAATGATAAGCTTGGGAGCTCGGACGACCGGCAGTCCTGGCTGCACAAATCCTTTCCTGTTTACAAAGTAGGGCAGCTGTCAGTAACAGGTGCCCGGAGGCCTGACCCTCCGTGGCGTGGGGTGGTGTGGGATGGTACGGGGTCCCGGCGCCAGGACCTCTCACTGGATTTGCATCGTGGCACAATCTCTACATGCCTTACTGCTGCACTTTCTTGCCAAACCCTCTCTGCAGCCAGCGGCAACATCAGGGTGTTATATACTTTACTATTCTTTTTGGAGATATAAATCACAGCGTGTATGCCTTTTCATTGGGATAAATTGTGGCACTAAATGTACACTGACCCAACAAAGTACTTATTCAGAAGGACTGAAGTTGAAGTGCGCTTTTCGAGTTTTCGAGGAGTAGCTGTTGGAATTATGTACACTCATCATACAGGGCCCTGCTTTTCTCCTGCCTTCTCCCTCTCAGTGTTCTGAAATGGATTCTCTTCAGAGAGTGATCCTCCTACACACGAGAGATCAATTTGTCTTGGAGACAGAAATCCATATTTTTCTCATTGCAGGTATTGTATCCGCTTCTCTTCCTTGCCATGTAAAGCTGAATCAGCTTTTAACCTAGATGACTTCAGACGTTTACCCCCTGCACCACCCGGATCTCCAATCTGTAACCTAACTGCTAGCTGCCAGGGGTCCCCATGGCCTTTTCCAGAGGTGTTTCATCACACTGCTGTGCATGTGAAAAACCCATGGACTCGGAATGGCTCAAAACTCTCGCCTGCCATCAGCAGGGGAGTGGACACGGGCATTTCCAACACATTTCTACCTTCAGCAGAAGAAGACTGCCGGTCTCCCTCGTGGCCATTGCTGATCAATACTACACAAGAGTTAAATTAGACCTCAAGTCAAGCACACATCTACCTTGGCTGCGATAAGTCGGACCTAAAATCCCCTGAAAATTTACTTTTTCCACTAAGTTAACCAATAACTGGATGAAATGAGAGGGAAAAAAGCAGCTGTCTTGCCTGTTTCTTATCTTTTTTTCCACAAATGCCCTCCCTACAAAGAGAGATGAATGCTATTCATTCCCTCTGTAAAATTACTTGAGCATAAATTAAATGCACAATTAGCAGGCATCCATGAAAAAAATACAGAAACAACACACTGCAAATGTGCTGTTTTGTGTTGTCAGGAAATGTTATAAAACCTGTTTATTTCAGAACACCGCGCTCAGTGCAAAGTTTCTTTCGTTTTTTCTTTTCTTTTACCAATTCTTTTATACCGACTTCGATGTAAAGATATAAAGGCTTCATTAACTGTCCTCTAATTATTCCTGTATAGTTATAATGACTGACATAGATTAAGTATTTATTAAAAGACAAACATTTATAGGAATGCACAACTTGTATAAAAGGAGCGACCACACAGAGTCACTGCGGTTTTCACGAAGCGCCTCAGTACATCAGCAGGTCTGTGTGACCTGGCCCGGGACAGATGCCCGCCTCCCCAATTGAGTTTGGGGCTGGAAATGTGCGCTCTCTCGGATCAAAAGGCCACACTCCGGCAAGCTGACAGCCTACACCTGATACACACGCGAGCACATACCTGAGGGAATTTAACCCAGCCCTTTATCTGCACTCAGATCTCCTGGGATTACAGGTACTTAGAGCTTGTTGTGTTCGCTCTATTACCTGCCAAGTGCTGGCCCTAGTGTTTGCAAAACAACCAGCCCACCTTTTCCTCCCTGTGAATGAACCCATTGTGGCGGCACGCTCCGCGCTCAAGCATAGGTAAGCTGATAGGGCCCGCAGACACGTGCCGCCTTCTGCCGGCATGGGAAGGCCCGACAGCCTAATTGCCCCAGACAGTGATACGTGTTCCAGCACATCCCTCCTTTCTCTGTGGTAATTGGGGAACTCAATTGCATGATTAAGGATTTATAACGGGGCGAACAAATTGACCCCCTACCCCCCATCCTCAGGTGGCACTGCTCCATGTGGAATCTGAGACACAAAGACCGTGCAGGCTAACGGTAGGCACAGGGGTGGGAGAAATTGCAGGAGTTTTATGCTCGTCTCCATCGCTTAAGTAACTAATAATGCCACTGCTGAAATTGCCCCACAGGTATGATAACCATGATCATTATCGTCTCAAATGTTTAGCTTAAAGGAAATCCTTGATATCTAGCTATATTAACCTTTGCTCAAAGGACAGACAGATTGGTCGTTTCATTCGGAAAAATTCTGAGCTGTTTTTTTACCCCTTCTGACTAGGAATGCCTTTCCCGTATTTACGTGTGTACTGCGGACACGGCAAACAATAAGCAAATAACACCGAAGTAAAAAATCGATCTGCCATCGAGGTGTCAGGAATCCACCGAGGCAATCTGTAACGAAAAGGCTAAAACCTGTGGTGAATAACAATCAGCTGGGCACCACCACCTGGCCCGGACCTACAAATGGGAAGAAATCGTCGGTAACATACAGGGGGAACGTCGTGACCAAAGACCGACTGATTTTCGCACACCATTCTACCTTACTCTCATCCGGCCCTCCTCACTCCGTCAATAGCCAGGCACCTGCATCCTGCCATTAAAAACGGAGAGCCGCACTTGAGCACCGGCACCTGTAAGTACTCACGTCGCACACCGATATTCCAAACCGTATTTTCGAGGTTGAAGAGGGGTATTATGCTCCAAATAGGGCTTCACTGTTGTGTCGGGTTTCCGGGCCACTTTCCAAGAGAGCGCATTCCAAATGCAACGACTGGGAGGCTGCGACGCAGGAGGCCGAGGTCGCAGCGTAGCTATTGCGGAAGCTCTCGCTTCTCCCTTTTTTCCCCCAACCGGGAGGTGAAAGCATTACAGAGTCAAGGATGGAAGGGCGGCTGATTAATGCCAAAGCAGTGGGATTCGGTCTGTTTAAGATGTTTCGCATTTAAGTGTTATTGATTTGATTTTGGGGGGTGGTGGGATGGGGATAGGTTACTCGTTCCAGCCTACGGTTTAAGGTCAACTACATGCAATGAAAAGAGGAACAGGGTTTTCGTTTTGGAAGGTGAGGAACTGGTCAAGCAAGAAATGGAGACATTCCTTAGCTGGTCACCGAGTGGCCTTAGGTGGACGCTGGGGCGAGACGGGCTTTTGCCTGCCACAGAACGCGGCACAGGTCCAATGCGGTAGGCCACTCAGGATTCCGTCATACCATCGCAGCTGCCAAATAAGACAAGTGGGACCAACACGCACGGTGGGTGATGAGGTCAGTTTTTCTCAAAACTCTCCCATGCACCCTAGGTGCAAGCAGCAGTTTACGGCCTACTGAGGCAAAGTTACCAGTAAACACACACCACAGGCCTGCAAGCTGTGAACGGGGCCTTTGGAAAGATGCTCATTACCCATCAGGCTCAAATGAATGAGAGAAATTGTCATTGTTGATTATGCAGTGACTGTATAATCAATGTGTACAATGTCATCCTGTGGAAGCCCAGTACATTTGCTGGAAAAGAACTCGCCATAAAGAGAAATCAGTTTGAAGTGAATTATACGTATACAGCGGTCTCAAACATAGAGAGTGTTTTTATTTTTTATTTAAAACACCACAGGCTACATATTATTTAATTTAAACTTTCCATTTTAGTGCACATTCCCTATCTGTGCACAACAAACA
>JAOVYW010062478.1:0-22057 GCA_025775045.1 Hiodon tergisus
CAATGAGACCTTTTTGTAGGCCATCAGTTGGGACTGAACCAGCTGATATTAATTTGCACTGACAAGGGGCTGGATTGGAGAAAAATTGTGACGTGTTCAATACTTATTTCACCCGCTGTAATTGGGGATTAACCCACGAGTGAAAACAATTTTATTTCACAATGCACTTTCAAAAGATAACAGACAATTAAAACGGATATATATATAGATATTGCCAAACTTATATATCGTCACCTTTATATAATTTATTACATTTTGTTTAGCTGAGTAAGAAATTCCAGGCAAAAGCAGGTCAAATTTTCAGCATCAACAGCCAGTCTCAGACAATAATTATGAAGCAAGGTTATTGGTAGAAACTCGTCAACAAGGATAAATGCCAATAATGTCTGTATGTGTGCTGCAACTTACTGCTCAACACTGATTTGGACCTTGATCCTTGGAAAGACTGGAGGACTTGCTAAGACTGCAGCATCAAAGAGTTTACCTTCTCTTTTCCCCAATGAAAATAAATTTTAAAATGTCCAGAAAACACCAGCTTCCTTCCCTTTTAAAAAGCTGTTCATATTCTTTAAGATGAACTTCCTAAATTTACAATTAAGTTAACTAGGAGACTAAAGCAACTTACAATTACTTTATTCATCCACTTATACAGCTGTATATTTATTTGATTACAACATCTGGGTAGGTAAGTCTACCACTCACCTCAACCACTACACCACCAGCTGCCCTAAATGTTAATCATTCCTCAGAGAAGCAATTGAACACCTGATCTGTTTCTGTCCAAATTTGTGCAGTGTAACAAGGAAATCAAGAAATCATTTAACAAAGTGATAGTGAAACACAAAAATCATCACATTTTCAACCTTAGCAGGCAACCCAGATTGTCTTTCAGTGAAACGCTTTTCTGTTCTTTCCCCCTTTGAGATCCGGTTTCAAACTGCTGTCAGCTTCGGCTCCTGCTGAGTGGTTCTCACTAAATTTCTAGAAGAAAATCCATGAGACTTTCATTGGGGACACGAGAGCCCAAGGAAATGAAAACAACAGTCCAACTAACTGTGAGCGCTCAGTCTGTGTTTATAGAAGATTTCTGGAAGCTGTCGAAAGTTGATGGATGATTGATTAAAAAATGTATATCTTATCTGGTTAAAACTGTGTGCAGCGCTTGTGGCAGGAACATTAAGGTAGTTTTAACATGTCTCTTTGCATTAAACATTTATATTAACATTTATATTAACATTTGAATAAAACCAGAATGCAAAAAATGCAATAACAAGAAAAAAGAAAAACGAAAGCCAAGAAGGATAAAATCATGAAAGACTGCAGGTTCAGATCTTTACAAAGAAGTCTGCTGTTGTGTAGGATTTCCAGTTACTGCATATTAAATGGCTTATAAAGGAAAAAACTGTGGTCTTTTTGCCTTGGATAAAGATGTCTGACAAATAATTAGCAATAATGAAGGACTGCGAATATATTTTCAGTTTGACTTCGGAGCCAGTTTTAACTGACTGTTATATTGAATCTGACACAGCTTCTAGCCCTGGCCATAGTTTTCTCCCGTCTGGATTAACGCAACCCCTTGCTGGTTGGTCTCCCGGCAAGCACGTCAGATCTTCTCTCTGATTCTCGTGCCTCTACTACTTCTGTCATCACTCCTCTGGCTCCCTGTTTATCCCCTCATTCACCTCAAGACTCTGGTCTGTCATATCTGACTTTTCAAAGCAATCCTGCTCCCCATCTACAGCCATTCCTCTAGGGCTGTACACCAACCAGTAACCTCCTGTCCTCCTCAGGTGGCAGACTGAACACTTCTGCAAGAAGACCGTGGGCATTTATCCACTCTAGCCTCCCCGTGGTACAATGAGCTGCACACAACAATACACTAAAACTGTCAGCTTCCCCACCACCTTTCGTCAGATTCTTTTTGAATGTACTTGGGACTCCATGTCAATATCCATTCCTGACGGTATTATAGATCGCCCCTTCTCTTGTAATATGGTTGCATCTCCTTGTTTTTCTGCTGAGTATCTTACCTTCTTTATGTCATTGGTTGTAAGTGGTTTGATATTTCATTTAAGACTTGACTATCGGTAGCAAGTTGGTCCCTCTGTTACATATTGTTAATACTGTCAAGAGTCCTAAAATAAACATAGCATGATCTAATAAATTGCATTATAAAATTTTCCTTGCTGTGTTACGACATTGTAGTGCCCCAGACAACTTTGTTTAAGAACAAGACCACTGTTACTTTCTGTTCCGTTCCATGCCGTGCTTCTCGAACTTTGGGGTGTGCAACAGCAGTTAAGTAAAATAAAATATCAACTGAAGAATTAAACTGCTTTCAAATGTTTAGTTTGGGGAACCTGGAAAAATATTTTCCCTTCTTTGCTTCTGTTTAAAAGACTTGTTGTCTTCTACCATATCTATGGTCGCCATGGGGCTCTCTCAAATGAGGCCTTCTCTGGATGCCCTGCTGACTCGTGTATTGACTGGTCCCACTGACAGACCTATAGCAGCAGGATTAACTAGTTTACGGCCAGCTTCTTTGGAGTTTTCGGCTTGTCACTCTGGGCATTAACAATTAATGTGCCAAGCATCCTTTCAATATCTCCCTTTCTTGTCGTAAAAATCCAGGGTGGAGGTGGATGGAGCATGGGTTGTAGTGGTTCCCGGGTGAGGGATGACACAGCATGGCTGTGGCACACAGCCAGGTGCCATGCCCTTAAGCTTGGGGGAAGATCCCAAAAAGGGGATGATGAAAAGGACCTGGTTGCGCACCTGAGTGTAGTTCCGCATTAATGTGGCAATGGCATTTAAAAAGCCAGCAAAGGGGCTTCATACGGAGAGAGGCTTTGAGAAAGGGTTAGACTGGAAAACTTGACGGCTGTGTGCTTGGTTAGGGTTTTTGTTGATTTATTGTTTAAGTAAATTTGAGACACTGCTGTATTTTGGGTGTCCCCAACGAGGGTGATTTGCTTGACTTGGTGTTAAATATGCCAAACAAAAGGCAGACTTGGAAAGCCCAGGCATGCTACAGTGCCATATTACTGTGGTTGTCTCTTTCCTCAGGTGCGTATACTGTTGTGAAAAGTCAACAGGAGGAGGCTTAGACATGGCTTGATCATGGCTTGGAGGCTTGGAGACTGGGGCCAGAGCTCCCACGTGGACCGAGTCCTGGCCAGACATAGCTTTCGAGGCACAGCAAGGAGACTTAGTCAAAGTTCAAACTAAACATGCTCTTTAATGACACATGAAAACAAGAACAATGACTCCCCACGATAAAACCTTGGTGACAGCGTTATAAGGAAATAAAAAACCAAGTTGAGATGTGCTTGAATTTTGCATAGCCTCTTCTTTAATGGGCATTAACAAAACAATGAACAATGCTGCCAGCTATGCTCCACAGTGGAATAACAGAGTGTCCTCTCCTAAAGCAATAGTTAATAGTCTGAAACTATTTCATCACTTTCTGCATTTCCCCATTAAACAACTGTTTTTTTTGCTGATGAAGAATATCATTGTGAACACAAGGGAATCGTTCAATTTTTATCAATCTGGAACAACATCCAATAGATACATTTGATTGAGTGTTAACTAATTTATACAAAAAACTAAGCAAAAAACATTGAATCTGTGTTATTGTTTTTTAACTGTGAAAAACTGAGGTTTCATGTTTTTCCACAGAATATGTGGAAGGTCCAACTGAAATAACTTTTTGATTCGAGTGTTGAAAGCAGGAGATTTAAGATAATGTGATTACCATATGGAACTTCAGGAAAATCTGTCAAATTTTGCCTTAGTTTTGAAATAAAATGCAAATAGATTGCAACTCTCAATTGTTCTCAATTTCCTCTAGGTCATGCTTCATTTAATAAATAATAGATCTATAGGTGTACTTCTAGTTGAATTCCGAACACAGGTCGCCTCTTCAGCAGATTACACTTACACAGAGACCTGCCTTTAAAATGCACTTGAAATGATGTAACCAGTACTATGAGTTGTTTTAGGCGTTTCAAGTGA
Source organism: Hiodon tergisus (assembly GCA_025775045.1). Lineage (NCBI taxonomy): Eukaryota > Metazoa > Chordata > Actinopteri > Hiodontiformes > Hiodontidae > Hiodon > Hiodon tergisus. The sequence continues at coordinate 4,018 of JAOVYW010062478.1, forward strand.
AACAGCTTAACCCCCTTTCAATAAATTAATATCAATTAATTTCATAATTCCCACAATGACCATGAGAATCTCACATTTGCATGTTAACTATCATTTATTACACAATTTTTCTTTCATTAAATAAAAAATTCTTTAATTTTCACACATACATTTTTAAGAAGGCTCTGTTCAAAGCCTGGTTTATTCATGCTGAATCCATATTCATTTCCACTCCAGAGGTATTTTCATTTTCATTTTCCTATTGGCAGCCACGAAAATTTATATTGTGTGTATGAAGTTTGAAATTATTTGAGTAAATTACCAAGCCATTATTAGATCATTAATTAATTCCTCTCTTGAACAAGATAATGAGCTGAATTTTGTAACCATTCATTTATATTTTGAAATGTATGTGTTAAAATTAACAAAGAAATAAACAATTACTGATCAAATATTTAATTAAATAAAAAATAAAAAAACAGTGAAGTATCTATAAAGCTAAAACATAAAGAATCTAACCACAGGGGAAAATGTAATTAAGTAGGACGGCGTTTGAAATTTAACATTGTTAAATAGCTGGCAATTACATCAAATGATCACATCTGATACCTTTAGAATTTTAGAATTTTGATAAAATTCAAAGCATACTTGCCTATTACAACGTTGTTTCGGGGGCTAGGGTTCAAAAATATTTCCATTAGGCTCTAAAAGGTATAGTTTATTAAGCCTCTTAATAGACTACTCTTAATGGTCTACCGAAGGCCATGTGGCATATATTTCCCACTCTGCACTCTGATAGTTAGGAGACAGATGGGCCATGTCAAAATGTCCTGGTAACCTCACACTCCTCTGTGGATACACTGCCTCCACTTTTTTGTTTTTTAAATGCTGTGCTATGTCCTGAAAAAAATAAAAAATAAAATAAAAGCACAGCCATGTTAGACTGAATGAATGATAAGAACTGAATTGGTTTTAGGATTGTCATTCATTTCTAGGTCTTCTGATCACATGATCATATAAATAATGATGAAATGCGGCCTGATGAAGGCTGTTGAGTAGGAAGTACATAGGAATTTTGGGGAATAGTAAAGCTCTTTGCTGAGAATTGTAGAGTAAATCCTGTGTGTGTGTGTAACTTTGTTAATTTCATGATCCACATGACGATAAAAAATGAAAAAAACTTTTTAAACTGTAAAAAAGAAAGCATTTATTTTTTTCACGTGTCCACTGACGTTGTTTCGCTACGGCATCATTTGACCCAGAAACAGAACATTAAATTATTTTCCTAAGATCTTTAAAATAAATCCTCCTTCCACACTGTAGGCCACTCTTCTATATCAAATTACAATATACATACAACATGTTCAAAGCTTCAAAGCTATGTACTGCAATCCAAGAAACCATCAAACGTACCACAAAACACAACTAATTCTTACACATAGTGACAATTATATATTCATACATCTATTTATAAAAATGTACATGATCACATTGTGTCTCTGTGCAAAATATATTTTAAAAAAGAAAAGCCGTGCCCTTGTTAGTTTTTTTTTTGTTTGTTTGAACTTTTTTTTTTCAAATGCAATTCAACATTTTGTTTTGGAAAACACAAACAATAAATTACTTAACTGTTTTACAATCACCTTTAATTAGCAGCAGTGTTTAGCTTACATTTTAAAATGTACAGTATATTTACAGACGAATGTTTTAACCTGTTACCACATAATTAATCATGATAATTAAGAAAACATCATACTAACAATAATAGAAGAAAAACTAATAAAAAAACAAGTTTTGTTTAATGATAATTTACAATATGTTTAAAGTTCTCTGGCTTTTTTTCCCCATTTTATTCCAAAACAAAGAAGGCAATAAAAGGTCTTTGGAGCCCAGAGTATCAACTTGTACAGATGCTGTTGATTGAAATGATGGCCGGGTCCACCAGGCCCATCTCCTCATGTTCATTCACACACAGCTGGTAGCCACACCCCCTCCTCCTCTTCATGGGTGTGACTTTGTTGTCAGGCTTGGCACGGGGTGGGAGCAGAAAGCCCACGCTGCCAGCGATCAGCATGTGCCAGATGCTGTGTATGTAAAAATAGTTCTCCTCGGTCTCCACGAAGGCATAGAGTGCCACTGCTGAGGTGGCAATCAGGGTGCCCGGGAAAAGGAAGAACACCCATCGCTTCCAGGTGGGAGGGTAACAGCGCCGCCTCCTGATAGTACGCACAGTCTGAGCACAACAGATGACAGACAGTGTTAATATCCAATAAAACAGTTCACTCCGCTGGATTAATGTATCTGACAAAAAAATGTTAACATGACCGAGGACTGTGTAATGTTCCTAATCCTGAATCCAGAAACTCCCTGTGTTTTCTCTAGCCAAATACTTAACGACTTATTGTCCTTATTAAAGTAATCTGGTCTTTATCGCACAGCATTGAGTTTGATAGCTAATTAAAGAGATGAAATACCTCCTAGATGTGAGGTTTTAAGTATCAGGCTGAGAGTCTCTAATCTAGATATTTCTTCAAAAGTAGGCTATGGTATGGACATTTGTACATGCCATTCATCATGATAGAAAAAATATATATCCTATAATAGGAAACTTTTGATATCTCTATTAAGGTTCTGCTGTAAAATACAGAGATGGTCTTTACTCAGGTTTCCATCAAATTTATTTTCTGTGTTGTTCTTGATTTTCTTGCTGTAATGCATAATGCAATCAGTGGAAAGCTTAGAGGAAAAGTTATTGATTAGTGCGTGAAATGGGAATCAATGCCGTTTTGTCGCTTTCAATAATATCCCTTAAGCATAGCATTTTAAAGACTAATTTTATAGCTATTAAGTTTGAGAACAATGTTGTTAATGATTTGAAGTGAGGATGAATTGTTTATTAGGAAGTACGCAGGTATGCAAACATAAATTACTGTTAAAAGTGTCTTCTGATCGAAATCAGTTAAATTCACTTTATACAAATTAGAATAAACAAACCTTGCTCACTTACACAAACAAATATAATTAGAAGTTTTAAATCCCCTCCAATTCCCCTGTTTTTGGGATAGACTCTGGCTTGCATGTATGGTATTGGGTGATTTAGATACATTTTATAGCATACATTATTTCCGCAGTGAAACCAGCATCATATTGCAGTTGGAGGGCAACATTACTCTAGTAGAAACAAAGTCTCTGGTTAGCTAGAGTATTTTAATTTCCTTGACAAATGTTGCCTAAGAGAGCATAGAAATTCTACACCACTTTTAAACAAAAGAATTGAGTTTGATAAATAAATAAAATGGCATTAACACATATGCAAATGAACCTCTGTTTTTAGTTTGGTCCCACTGGGACTCGGGACTATTTTATTGCCATACGTTGTTTTCAATGCACTTCCTCTTGATAACTACTTTATTGCTGAACCGTAGCTTTGTTTTTGTCTTTCTACTTGAATGATCTAATTTGAGAATGCCTGCGAACATTCAAGATGCAAGGCCTGGCTGAAACATGACAAGCTGATGTAGAGGGGCCTTAATACAAAATGTGTGGTACTCCAACTGCAGAACTGTACAACATCACAAGGTTGATTAATTGCAATTTTCACAATAAAAGAAGATAATATTTTAGCATAGCGCAGAGTACGATTACACAGGATGTCTCCACTGAAGACATATCTTATGTAAACGGAACTGCCATTTTAATAGCACAAATCCTCATAATTTGGCAGATTAATAATCGGACAGTTAACTTTTAACCCATGGTGGCAGGATTTTTGTAAAATAAATGTTTTGCATTGTGCCTGAACGACATTGTTCTGCCAGACATTCAACATACTGCAGCAGGCAATACATTATAAATGCCACTTATACAATCGTTCATTTAACACGTGACAAGCCGCTGAAAATCTGTTATCCAGACACATAACCTGTCAAGTAGAGTCAGCATTTGAGGAGAGCACTTCAGTTGCTCCTAATTGATAATATTCAGATGCTCACTGAAATAATGTTTACCTACAACGACTAATCACTGGAAAGGTTCAACATAAAATGTCAAAATTGACAGATAGATTTACTCAAATACATCGACTCCCACTAATATCACATGATAAAATAACAAAGCACTACTAAAACAACCATATAAGTCATGTTTAAATGTTTCCTTCATACACAAAAATTATGTTATCTAATTTTTTAATAAAAAAATATTTTGCATCTTGACCTTGAAGATAAATAGTTAAAGCATCTCTTGTTTAGGTGACTTGACATTTTACAGACTTTGGACTGAAGACATTTTCTCGTAATCACCCTTGGTTTTATCATTTCCCTGCTTTGCAAAATGATTCTTTGTGCTCCAGTTATCCGTTATCCGTTGAGTGGTGAGTTCTTCAGAAGGAAAGCTTGCGTTCCACCTAATGTTCACTTAGCTACAGTAGTAAACACTGTGGTAGAACCTGGGTTCTGACTATTATCTTTTCAGAAAGCACATTATGACACAGAAGAGAGTCCGTAAAAGAACAAGCTGGCTGGTAATGGAACTGTAGGGCATGACTAATACCTACAGGATAGAGGAGCTTTTAATGGCTCCAGATTTTAATGTCCAGTGCCAAAGATAAATGCCCAGCATTCTCATGTGCACACTTGTTCAAATAAAGCAAATGTGGGAGCAAGTGACTGTACAATACTTTACAGCCAAGTCAATCCATTTAGGCTGTTCTGGTCCAGAAATGTCATAGCAGGACTACTTTTGGCGTTTCATTCATGCATTTGGCTGGAGCTTTTATCCACATGGATCTGAGAACTGTAGTGGTCAAAATATCTTGAAACACATTTTAGCCTCCAGCCTTTTCCTACAAACCAGAGTTTAATTTACAATTATAAAACAGCAGGCAAACCCTTCCCTGAGTAATTCATTTGACACCACCCTTACCCAAGCAATTGCCATGATGCCCAGGGCAAACAGACTGGGTCCCAGAAGGTTCCACAATCCATGCCTGTCCAGCTGCAGAGCCATGGACAAAGACATTGCTCCCAGCAAGTACAGCACCTGGTACAGGGTAGAGCAGAAAGGGGAGACTGTTTCACTGACACAGATTACACAACATGGACATGGAGAGCGGTGGTCCCCAGATGGCTGCGGGCCGAGGGGAAGCTCAGTCCAATTAGAGAGATGCTACTGAACTGCTGGGATCCTGCTATCCAGTCCAAGTCAGTGGACACAGCAATTGTGAACCAGCGGCCCCCTATTGGAAAGGTCTCCCCTGTAGACCCAGCCTGTGCAAAATGATTGGCTGGTGCATTCAGCAAGCCTCAGCAACACTCCGCCCCTACGGAGGGAGCAGGAGCCTGCCTTGACTGTGATTGTTGCGGTCTGGTGAACGGCTAATGATGGGAAAAAAGTATACCTGAAATACCAATTTTTGTGTTTACCATCTCTTACAGGACGGAAAACAGCTGATGCCAAGAACTAAATCTGAAAAATACTGGAATGCAATATAGAACAGCAGTGAGCCCAGTCAACAAATAAGACTAAATGAGTAAGAAAAGAAAAATACAAATACTTTCACGTAAATGGTGTAGAAAACAAATTTAATCTAAATAAAAATAAGGACTAAAAACAAACTCAGGTTTTAACAATTTGCAGTATTAACAAATGAACTGTTGTTCTTCACACTTACCAAATATGTACTTACACAAATAACATGAGAAGGATTAGTTTGAAACTGATTACATTCTGAAAACAAGGCATCATAAAATGTTAAACTGAACTGGTCATTTGTTTTTGTTTTATTCAACTGATTATAATACCACACTCACTCACATGAATGACACACCTGTTTGATAATTGACTTGAGTCTGGCCATGGCAATGACAGTGACCCATACGGACATGAGCGATCCCAAGAAGTCGCAGAACTGCAGGACGTCATACTCCATAATACAGAAGACCACAATTCCAGGCTGATCACAGGCATGGTAGAACTGGTGGAGATGGAAACAAGGGTAGACTGAGAAACTACCAGCACTCTGCATTTAAAACAATTTCATTCTGTCAGTTACATTCCATTCTCTAAACCAAAAGAATTAATAATTGCAGCAATTCAGCATTTCTCCCCCTACCCCCGTGTATCAACCTGGATAACTACAGGTCAAGTCAGCTGCTAGCACATTAAGGTAAAGAAAATATATCCTTCTCCAATACAGATATTGTGAACTCCTCGCAAGGCATGACTGATGGGAGATCTAAAGGAGATGAAGGGGGCTCACAGTGGAGAAGAACATGGTGAAGATGTAGACGGAGGCCTCCAGCAGGTAATGGCTGCGGATGGCGATGGCCACAGGAGGGACGAACATAAGGTTGCTGAGGCAGAGCAGCAGTGTGGAGAGTAGCTGGAAGCCATAGGAATAGGCCCCGGAGTTGTCTGTGCATCCCCAGCCATCCCAGCCTGACACATGGAGCAGGGAGGAGAGACGGAAAAGAAAACCGCATTGGGGCACACATTGTCTGCTCTCGTGCAATGGTTTAATCACCATAAACTGTCCTCAGAAAGCCTTATGACGCAGACAGGGACCAGGTGGCTCATACTTCAAATACAGTACACCTGTGCATTTCCTTTCTTTTATAATAAAAAAAAAACAGAGTAAACCTTTGATTACACTTAATTCAGAAATCCCACTGGAACTAAATAACGATTGACAGTTAACTAGGTGTCAAAGCAGATGATCAGTACCTCTTCATAACATCCAGAGAATCAGGATTTGCGATTTTAAAATTAAAAGGTTGATTTGTATTGAGAACAGATGTTGCCGGCAATTAATCAAAGAGCTACAGTTGTACGTTAATGACAATGCAATCTACAATAAGTACGCACAAAGAAAAACATCAGACATCCAGCTCTGCATAATTGAGGTGTAATTGAAAATCGTAATTACAATTTGTGATGGCATTATCACATGTCTCCTAATTAAGTGATTGTTTGATTGTCTGTGCCTTAAACAAGGGAGGGGGGCACACGGTTAACTGAGTAATTTGCCATGACCTGCATTTTATCACTAAAACTCTATGATTAAATATTTGTATGATTAAAATCACATTCCCCTGATATATAAAACTACAAGCTGTTAATATACCACATTTCCCCAGTGAAACACTTTCCATTAATCAAATTTGTGACTTCTCAGGATCTTGAAAACAATAAATTGAATTTCTAAATGGAATAAAGTATTAAAATACTCAGACACTCTAAGGGGCTGTAAGGAATGTGATATGAAGTCAGTCCCAGATAAGCAACCGGTCTTGGACAATTTTAAAAACTTTTTTTTTTTTAAAGTTCACATTTGTATATCCTACATGTCAGATTTTTTCTTTACCTGCTTTGCATTCACACGCTGCATACAGGTAGCTGTTGGTGCGGAGCAGTTTGCACTGCCCATACGTCCCGCAGTCATTGATGCAGGGGGTGAGGTAGGAGCGCAGATACACCTCCGCTGTTACATTGCCGCACACTTCAAATCTGGAAGTGAAGGGATAAAGTAACATGATGTGTCAATCAATTTAACTCTCCGGTATGATGCTTGCCTCTGTTTCCAAGCTGTTTTATAAGATGACCTGGCTACCAAAACAAAAACTTGATTTTTGAAAGAGGATCACTAAAGCTTAGGAATGCGATATCTTACCTAGAAAACCGGAAATCTGAGTTCTGGAGTGGAGCTTTTTTTCTTTTTTTTCTTTCAGAAGATTTGCATCGTGAAAGCTATTTGTTTGTTCCTGCTCCAAAACACTATTTTCTATTTATAAAAAATGTTTCTTCCTTTCAAAAAATTCTACCAGCACAAATGTAAAGTAATATGCCTGGCTTTTAAATGTATTATCATGGAAACACAAGAACATTTCAGGGGAAACTCTATATTCATTTATTCATTGCTCTGCAGTGTTTCTGAAAGGAACATAATGTCTGTAAAATCATATGTTTTTCCCAAGTTGTGGGGAAAAACACTGCCTCTACAGTTTTTGATTTTAAAGAATAATTGTTGATCAAAAGCTGTTTATTGAAGCATATTATGTGCCACATTAAGTCCAAAGAGAGACCATTTTATTAGTCAGGTTGAGACAGAGGGAATCCAGAGGTGGAGGTGACTTTAGCGTAGACCTGAGGGAATCAGAGCCCACTGGTGGGGGGCACCTTACCCTTGCCCGGTGGCACAGAGGGAACGCAGGCTGAGGTACCATGTGCCCGTCTGAGGGTAAGGGATCCGTAGCTTTGTAATGTTTGAAGTGGCATTCACAGACAGGATAAACCCAGCTATGGATTCTATAGCAGGAGACAGAGAGAAAGGAAGATTCATGCTAAGTCATGCTACTATGAGGGCTGCATTATACCCACCATAGTCCATACAAACAATGTAGATCACAAGTTGATCGCATGTTTAGACATAGATTGACTATATACTTCCATACATACTTTCTATGCCTATTGACCTCATATAAAAATGTGTACATTAACTTAAATTAAATGCTTTATGTAAATATTTTCAATCTTTCCCCACAATCTTTCAAGCGTTATCTTGTAACTAAGAGGCAGTGGATCAGTGGTTCTCATTCCTGTCCTACAGTGATCCCTTCAGCTGTGTGTGGTGTGCGGCTAGGTGGTAAAGGCAGTGACCTTATAAACTATAGGTTAACTCTCTATACTGCTGTTGCACTCTTGAGCAAAGTACTTACAAATCCACCTTTAGGTCTAAAAAGAGTTTAAAAGTCAATTCTCCTTCCACATGGGTGACAGCTAATTGACAGGATAATGATAACAAAATTGTTAGATGTAGACCATTTGCATTTTCTACACAAACAGCACATGATCTCAAAGTCTATGCCCGGTCTATCCTATGCTACACTGGTTTTGTCAACTTACAATCAATGTTTAAGATAGACATAGACTGTATTTGCATCCACGGCACATAATCTTAATGTTTACGACAGATATAACACCAAGAAAATCCAGCTCTAGTAAAGGACCCCCTTCCAAAATTAGGATGGGGTTACTTCAATAGCCATCCTGGGTCAAGTGATCTAATTACCAGTCCAACATACCCATTTCAGTGTTACAACAGTGATGTTAAAACAGAATGACTGTCTTTATAATTTGTTAATGAACTCTCACAAGCAAAAGTACAAAGCAATAGTTGGCGGTGTAGAAATTAAAGTATTAAAAGTTGTATTTAACCATAGGCATGTCTTACCAGATTCACATCTTACTGAGGAGTTTTCAGACAATGACAGAGGCATTCTATGGTTCAAACAGCCAAACACAGTGATGTTCTCCCCTTTCACCGAAGACTGTAGAAAAAAATACCAGATTAAAGCCAGAAATTTTATACAGCATAAACCACAGATCTAAATATAAACAAGCAATAATGAAATATAAATCTGCACGTATAAAATGGTTTCTATTTGCTAGTTTCTCCATGTAACAAAAGATCAACCCTTTGTATCTATTAAGATCCTCAAAAAGCATAACACCACTCTCTCTGTCCACCTGTCCTGAGCAGTCTGAAAATTAAGAGGTTTGTCCTCTAATTTCCTCATCACATGCATTATTGAGCCCTATTAAGACAAAAGGAACATGAAAGTTGGCTGTCAAAATGTGCCATGTTCTCTCAAGTTATGATCCAACATTGGCATGGGCAGCAGACCGGGGTGATGAAAAGTTAAGATGATTAATAATGTAAGGTGTGCTCACTTTACAGTCTCGTGGCTTTTCTTTTAAATGAAAAGTGGGGGGAAAAAACATCCCCGCGGTGATTTCTCTGTCAGACAGAGGCCTCTGGGACTTTTTAACGTTTTGAATTCCTTTATTGACTGAGCCCTGGTATATTTTGGTTTGTGTAATAACATTTCAATTGAACATAGAATATTTAAAAACTATTTAATACAACGTTTTGTTTTAATAGTTAACTTTATGCTTCTGTTTGTGTTTTTACTGGGCATACATCTGAATGGGCTTTTATGTAAATATATCTAAATGGAGCTAAGATACTTTTGGAAGGAAAAAGGGCAACTCTTTCATTACTGTAAGACACCAGCTGTATGCACCTCTACTATAATACACTTTCTGTATTCACCTTCATTACTGTAATACACTTTCAGTTGGGACCCACATTATTTTAAATACTTTTTGCACGTAGTTTAAAAAGCTAAGCACCAGGATTCCACTGGCTTCACCATAGAACTTGATGGAGGAATATTGTTTGTGTTACGATGAGTAAAGATTACTATGGAGCACAGTGCTGTTGCTTTCACAAAAAGTGCTTTCCAAACATGTAGCAGAGTGTTGACTATTCAACAACAAGCAACAAAATAAATAGGGGGTACGGCACTTGGCTTATAAATATATCACAGAACAGCATTGACACCGAGCACATATTACAATTCATAATTTAACAGTAAGCCAGGGTAAAGAGGAAAACATAAAGGTTGTTTTTACTCTTTGCTATTTGGGGTATTATAGCTTTCAGAGTTTCCAGTCAGTGTATCTTCCTGCATGGCATGTGAATGAAAAAATCCACTAAGTAAATATAATGTTGTGGCACGCAGCTGGGAGTGCGGACAGTTCTTTTTACCATGATTTGGCATAATTACAAATAAATAAAACACCTTTTTTTGTGGGGGGGCAACAGTAAAACCGCTTTTTAGCTTTTAACTCATTAAACAACTATACTTCTAACTAAACAAAAACCAAGCACAGCCAGTAAGCATACGTTTAAGGGCTTGAACCAAAACGTGCCACACTACCTTATTACCATAGTTCTGATTCACAGTATTCAAAAATAATAATTACATTTTCACAGCTGACGATATACAGTTCAGCTCCTATGTAGGATAAAACCAGTAAATTACCTGTTACTGTGCTGAACCAAATACATAAGATATACGTATTATATAAATATTGCATGTGTCATAAATGCGTCACTAATTTAGTATATAGTCCCTCTGAGTGAAGACTAGGAAGAATCTCCCAGAGGGAGATAACTACAATAACCAAACAGTATGAACCCCAACTTGTGCTAGCCTGATATAATAAAATAAACTTTAAAACAAATCCAGATTTAAAATATTTGCTTCGTTCTTGAGTTTCCAGTGCTGACTCTAGAATTTTAGTTTTAGTTTATTTACCATTACAGGTGGCTACCACTGCCGTCATTGCCTGGGTGAAGAGCAGTGGGCATTTTATGATTTGAAAAAGGAACGAGAATTTTAAAAATGGTCTAGACTGGAAATGCCTTTAAAAAGTGAAGACAGAGGTCCTTTATCTGGAGGATTTAGACAGCACTTTGATTTTAGTGTAACAGCAGGGAAGTCTTTTATTTATTTATTTATTTAGCGTCTGCGCATTCTCTCATTTCTGGTCTTGAAGAGCATAATTATCATGGGACCGAGAGGCCTTCAGACTCTGAAGCTGTCACTTAGGTCCTGATGACTAGGCTGAGTCAATCTCGACCTCAAACTGTCCACAGGAGCCACTCAGAGGACCCTGTGAGGATAAGCCTATGCCTCCTGTGGCTCACAGTCACAGAGGTGGGCTCCATGCATATAACAACCATCCAGCCCCTGCCACAGCCAATTAACAGGCAGCCAAAAGCACTTTAGCCTGGAATGCACACACACATACATAAGCACACATTCTCACACCAATACATATACACATGCGTGCACACACATGCACATGTACACACGCATGCACACACGGATGCACACACACACACACACACACACACACAAACACACACACACACACTCACAAACTGAAACAAACACCACACACACACACACACACACACACACACACACACACACACATACACACTCTCTCACACACACAAACTGAACCAAACATCACACAAACTCACAGACACTGACAGGCACAAACTCAATTTTTGTTTAATGACATACCCAGAGCTGACTGTTGACAATCTGGCCAAAGTCTGACCTGTGTTCAGATCCTGAACATTGACTATAATTTTGCTAAATCAGGCTAGTGCAAGTTGGGGTTCATTCATTTTCATAGTTATCTTCATGTCCCTCTGCTTTATTCAAGAACTCTTTCCTTCCTATATTTTGTAATATTAAAATATTCTTTTGATTCGCCTTACTTCATATTTTTTAAATTACTCTATAATAATCTATTCGCAGTTCAGGGAAGACATATTCTACACAGTTGCACTAATATGTATTTCTTAGATTCTTCTTAGAACTTTTACTGCTGACTGTGAGATAGCATTAACTACACTATTTTTGATATTGAAGAGATAAGAAGAGATAGCTAAATTTAGAGCTCAAGGTGGGAGGTAAGGCAATGTAGTCAGAGATTCACAGGACTATTGCATAAACAAATCAATTTGTGTATGCATATCTACCTCATCTTTTTTGCGCTTCTGGAACTAGTTCCAGACAGGAGAGGTTAATTCGTCTTGATTTTTATGTTTGGTATTTATTTATTTGGACCAATTAAATGTGTTAAGGCAGTTGTATATGACCAGAACTTTAGTCCTTATTATCGAGATAGATAATAGAATAAAATCACAGTATCCCAGAGTCTTTGACAGTATTCTTTAGCCTTTACTCAGTTAAAGAAAATCTGGTTGACAGCGACATTTTTTAACTGGGCTGTGTTGCATCCAACAGGGTAGTAATTGTAGTAGTAAAACAGGTTATTGGCACGTAATTGCTATGCAGGTTTGACGGAGATGATTCCATAAAAATGCTTATTTAACCTACTCAAAGTGGCCATTTCAGTAGTTACTTTGTTACTCAGCTTTGTTACTCAGAATCTGCCTTTCTATCCCTCCATTTATGCGCTCTCATACCGGCTCATTAGTGTCAGGTAATTGCCTTTTTCAGACTAAAGCAGGTTGACTTCTCATGGCTGTCGCTTTCCATTAATTAACGCCCAGCAGAGTGTACCCAGGGAGAGGAGCAGGGGACCCTGGGACTGGCGGACATCCACTCAGACGGTCTGGTCCATCCCTCACATCTCATTCTTCCCTGCTACAGCCTCCCTTCCCCCAGTCTGCCACAGGGCTACCCAATACCCTGAGCGCTACCTTATCCCATTACACTTAAATAACACACTGCTGCCACATTAGATTTCAACCAAAGCCGTGTTAATAAACAAATCTAATCATTTAACGAAAAATGTTTGGATATAAGTGATAACACCAACCTTGCGGCTGAGACAACATTTATTTTGATTTTTTAAATAGACCTAAGTGAGAAAGCTATTCAAAATAGTATAAAAACTTCTCATTATTTACCAAATGGTACGATACCATATAATTGCTTGGGGTAGAATGTGATAAAATATTATGAGACTTAAAAAATATCAGTAGCCTAAGGAAGATAAATAAATAAATAAATAAATAAATAAATAAATAAATAAATAAATTTGGCTTGTAATATTGCTACACATGGATTTACACATCCAAAACCCATCTGTCTGAGGTCCTTTTAAAAATTGAAAATTGTGCAAAATGATACCCATTAAACACCTAGCTCACATACCTGTATGTATCATTGATGTGGGAATGAATTCTAATTCTTGCTAGACCGTGCTCAGATGGCATCATATGGAAGCAGGTGTTCAAATAAAAAAAAGACCATCTTTTACAAACGCCACTTACATCATTCATTACAGCATTACAGCATAAAATACTTTCAAAATACTTTGCTAGTTACTACATGAGCATTTAGCACACTGAAACATCTGATTTAAATAAATTGAGAAAAAACTTGCATCAGTCAAAACAAGGTTTAAATCACTGCAGTTAAAAGAATATGGAAAAAATTTGCTTTTAGAAAATAAATTTTAAATAAGAAAAATTTAAAATGGATTCACGTAAAAAGTAATGACGTCTTTAAATATTTTTTGCTGATCCTACTTTATCAGCGATATCAAATCTGCTGTTCCCTGTCCCCTGAAAGAATCTTGTATGAGGTATAAGTAGTCTGTATTCAAAGGTTCCCACATAAAAGTATCATTATGCTCTCAGGTCCTTGAACTCTGCCTTCCAGTTTTCATCGCGCAAGGCCGGTTGCGTAACAGCTGTTCTTCTATGTACAGTTCTGTGTGCAGTCTAACGTGGGCGGTAAAAAATATTTTGTGTCCCTTTGATTATCTTCCATATTCGCCTAAAATCCTCTATTCTATTAGGGTTGTTTTTTTCAGAATTTCACCACTACCACTACCACAAAGTCAAATTGATAAGGGAGAGGTGATAGAGCAGGGGTAAGTTCTCCTTGGGTGGGCTTTGAGAACAAAGACTCTAGCAGAGCAAAAGGTTACACATTTAAATCAGCACATGAAATAAATAAATTCCTCATTCCCTGTGGCTAAAGTGCACAGTTATTCAACCTTTAAAAGTTGTTGGACTAAGGAAGAATTTGGCATCTCTGGGGATGACATGAGGGCATAACATGGGGACATAAAAGCGCTTTGCATGCTATATGGGTACTTTCAGCCCACTGTACCCTGTTTTAAAGGGGATGCATAATGCATTATTTAGATTTTAGGTTTTTTTCCAGTGTGTCACACGAATCAGCAGAGAGTTAAAATAGGAATTTTAATGGTATTTAATATTTAAATATTGCTAACAATTACACATAGGGTAGACTCTGCTCTAAAAGGGAAGATAAGGCTGAGATATATCTTAAAGATAAAGGCTATGTTTCTAGGAATTATATATGATTGTCATTTTGTTGGAAGGTCATTACAGTATGCATTTTTCAGTCAAATCACAGTATATAATTTATCACATTGTTAAAAAAGATGTACCAATCCCCTCTTTCCGTTTAACCAACTATGAAAGTATTAATGTTTAGTTTAATAGTATTATTAATACTTATTTATTTACTGTTTTACTGTGTTGAGCACATGAACTACAACAGTCTAATCGAACTACTCTCTCTGGCATTGAGTGACATCATCAGTACTTGATGCCACAGTTTTTTTTTCAGAATCCAGTAGTCACTCAAGAGAGCCTGGAAATGCACAAATAAAAACTGCTTGTTAAAATCAGTGAGCTACCTTACAGCCTTTTTTCTCACTTATAAATTCTTACTTTGAGGTCCACAGCGAGAAAATGCTCTGCAGCCTTAAGTCCATCTACCCTAAAAGGACCCGAAGCAAGTTGAATTTTCTCTTGCTGACGAATTGGACCGATAGAACGTTTGTGAGATTTAAAAACATACATGCTTCATTAATTCCCCTTTTGTTTCTAAATATGTTACTGTGTAACCTCTTCTTGAGTTCTCTTGAGCTCTTGAGTCTTGTTGAGCTGATTAATTTGTGGAAGGTTAAGCTTTAATTAAGCCATCTATTTCACTGATCATTTTAATTGATCATTCAAATGAATATGAATTGGACTGACCTGGCCCATCTACAAATGTTAGAGATTCATATTAGAAAAGTTTAATTCTCAGTGCAAAAGTGGATCAAGAACTGGTAAATCTAAAAAATTGAAAATTTCTGTACTGCCCTGTCCAATACCAGTCGGTCAGACTCACCACATTGAGTTTAAGCTCCATGTTAAGAACACCCCCACTGTCCAAGACAGGCATCAAGTTGATGGCGAAGACAGCGGCTCTGTCAGGAGGGACGGAGATGTTGGGCCCAAAGAAGATGTAAAAGTGCACAGAGAAAGTGTCCAGCTCGTTGCGCAACGTGGGACGGATGGGCCAGCACTTATTTGTGTCAGCGGTAGGGGCCAGGTAAGTGATGCTGTCCTCAGACATGAACACGGGGCCCTTGTCCGAAGCGTTCTGGGAAAGGCTAGGCAAGCCGGCTGCTGGAAGGGTCTCAGACAGGGAGAACCCCATGGCAATGCCATACGACTGGGGCATGTTGAGGGCAGAGCTGGATGATGATCCCTTCACAACACTGGGCTTTGAACAGTCTGAAAAACAAAGTAAGTTAAAAATGCAGAAGATACAATCAAAATGTTGCATGCATTTTGTTTTTGTGACTCAAACACATTTTTCATCAGGCACAATGTGAATGATTAGTTTCAACAGGGTCATTCCAGGGGTAATAGGAACCCCGGTCAAAATGTTGAGTCCATTTTCTCTAGGCAAATCTTATAACTGTGTTTCCATTTCTCGTTCTTTGCATTTTGCATATGTGACTGTTAAGATGTCGGACCAAATCATTGCTAAAAAGTGTTTGAGCTGTTTTGAAGTGTGCTCAGTAAGCCATAGCTGCCTCTGGCGAAGGGCTTTGCTGGTAAGAAAACACAGTGTCAAAGACACCATTTTACACTTCACTTCTCAGTCTCTCAGTTTTAGAAATGCACAAGCTTTGGACTGATACTGAAAAGTAAAAGACTTTGTGTCGTGCAGTTTTGCTGCCAATACCCTAACTGAATTAGAGCAGATTCTCATCGAAATATCATGCCTCCCATTATAGAGAGGATATGCATATATGCAAATCCGCTGTTTAGATATATAAAAGGTTTAACAAAAAAATAAATAACATAATTCACAGAAAGTTGCTTCCTGTGGCTACGATCACCTTCTTTTGGCCTTCCAGTGATCATTTGCTTTAGTTAATTAATTGAATCTTCATGCTTAAACCATGAAATCACTTCTAGAAATTGGCCAGAATTTATTTCTTAATTAACTGAATTTTGGTGTGTCACGAAAACTGCAATATCGACTTGGCCACGCCTCAACTCACCAGCGCCTAGCACCTGCATTGCAGAATAATGTAATTATCACTAACATAGAGCCCAACATAGACTGTTTTACTGTAAGAGGGCATCTCCGTGTGGAAAGAAATGCCCTGAAAAGCCCCTGAAAAATCAATGTGTTGGAGCTTAGTTAAGTTATTAAGTTAATTAAGAAGCTTTTCCTACACATTTTTAGTTCAAACAAAGCTTGTAGCTTTTCTATCATTATCATACTTTTGCTCAAAATACCATCATGGATTCCAGCAACAGAAGACGCTGATGACTTGGAAACGTCACTTAGAAGGATGCGATTAATCTCAGTAATAATTTTGGCTTTGTTGAGATGTAATGGCCGCCAGTATTGTACTCTCTTTCAAATTATGGTGCCCAGTTGTGATGTAATGCCTTGCATCATGACTTGATGCCAGTTTTGTCAGCAGAAATTGAAATAAATCAGACAAAGAGTGGAATGGAAATTAATATTTCTTGAATTAATGTGTCAGACTAATTTGGAATGTTATACACTGTACATATACATTTATATATCCTTGACCAAGGTGAAAAAACACATGCTTACAAAACTTATAGATTGTTGATTTTCTTTTACAGGTATTAATATATTTTTTAAATAACTGGGCAAAATTATTACTAGCTTCAGTTAATCAGTAGTGACATTGAGACTCCAGAAATACATTGAATTTAGATAAATAATTTCAAGATTGATCATATCCTTCAAAATAATCTCTAAATGCACATGTACTCTGCTAGAAACACTGTGCTGTGGCAGTGCTGAACTTTGTAGAATCTAACTTAATATTAGCTGTGGCATGCTGGCTTGAGATAAGAAGTTGCCTTTGTCTATCCTAAGAACGCACATTTTCATATCGTGTTTTCAACCAATGTAAAGAACTAGAACAGTATGGGAGACAAATAACCAGCCGAATAAATTGAGTAAAAATGCTTTTTTTCATATTCACTGGATGCTCCTCAGAAAGCTTCTGACCTCGCGCGCAGGTCACGTTTTGTTACAGTGTTTTGCCATTAGAATGCTCGTTTCCACTCTCAATGGGCACTGCCACCTGCTGTGAAGTGCATTCAATTCTTTACATTTCTCATTCGCTGACATTTCTGCTGTGCACAGGCTATTCTTGCTTGATAATGACAGGCGCTGAAAGCTGGCAAAGACATTTACTTAAAAAGCAAATGTCAGCCAAAACTGATATATGGCGGTGTGAGCAGTAGAGATCTAGGCACCTAAGTGAATATAGTGTGCTTCAGTAGGAAACCATAACAACCTATTATTGACTCTAAGAACAAAAAATAAACAGCTTGCTGATGTATTAAAAAAATTAT